>SNQJ01S0145790.1:0-24073 GCA_010110895.2 Picea sitchensis
GTGAAGATAGAGTACCTCTAGAACATACCTTGCATGCACTCTTGAAGGGCTCAACTTAGATCATATTACATGCCATAATGATTTGACAATAATATTTTATTGAAGCAATGGAAAGTACAAGGCTTCTAAAATCCACAAGAGAGGCATGATGAGTAATGTAATTACATCAATGGAAAAAAAGTATTTGATAATAGGATTTGAGATGGGAATAGAAAAGTATTGTGCATGAGATTCAATGAAATATTAGCAGTATAATTTATATGCACCATTTATGTTGAAGGTTGTCTATCTAAACCGTGTTAAGTCGGTTAAGAGAAGTAATCAGAGCTTGTAGATGCTACTTTGAGTATTTTTGTCTTTGTTGGAAACCTTGAGTTAATGTCAAGCGATATGATATAACACATGCCAAAAATTGGATGAGGGGTTTTCAAAAATTGGCCATCCCATAGCCTCTTTGCAAAATATTTCTACAATAGTAAAGATGCAAGTGTTTAAAAATAAATAAAGAAAGGCATGCTCAAGAGAGATTTAATTGTAGATTCATTTCCTTTCATTAGCCAAATTTGTCCTCTATGGGGTCAGTCATCAAAACAACAGTCAAGTGGGCACTCTTCCGACATGTTCCAATGTTATAATTCTTATTGTCCTAACTTGAGTTTGGAGCGCCTTCCTTATATTCGTTGAGTAGATTAAATAAATTCTAAAAGCGAAGTTATCATTTTGATTGAAGAACATTACAAGGAAACAAAATACTAGGTCAAATATCATTTAAGGAGACAAGTGGCATCAAAAGAAACCATCTCACATTCCAAGCCATGTTTTGTGGATTTATGGTTGTTTGTCACATAAGGTCATTCCCTTATCAAGAAAGTTGGTCCAACAATTTTGACTGTTTTTAAACCCATGCCTATGAGATCTATAGTTCAAGGAGTACGCTTAGCCTAGAAATATGACACATGAAGCTTAAAGGGGAATCTGAGGCATGTTGTTAATTGCTCAAATATCTTTCTTTGAGAAAACTACCATCAATGTCAGGTTGTAGAGATAGTTTTGGCATCCAATCAAGGTATTGAGATAGAACATGTTGGGGCATGATCCCTATTTATTACTTTTATTATACCTCACCTTTTTGGAGGGATATTTGGTATGAGGAATTCATTCCAGTCAGTGAAGAGACAACAAACTAGGAGTCAATTACCTAAAGTTCCATATCTTTCTATACCTGACCTTCGATGTCAAGGAAGTGTGTTTGTAATTTTTCTTTTTGTATTGTTGAAATTGTCTCATCTGACCATTGTTGGAATTTGTTTTAAAAGTGTCACCTAGTGTTATTATACAACCTTTTGTGTCCCATGGTAGGGTTCTTTAACTTTGACAAATCTTTGGCCCAGTGTCAACCAAAAATATCTATGTTGCAACCATGATGTTTATAAATTTAATTTTGCAAAGGGAGAAAGGTGTTCTCCCAATTTTTTCTTCCAATGATTCATTTCCTTATTCCATGGAACATAGTTTCGAGCTTATCGTCTTTTATACTGCAATCTATGAGGCACTTTTCTTGTAAATTATGCTTTATATTTTGTTTATTAATGAAAAATATGTTCTTCCAACTACTATATATTGTAGACTTCAAAAATATAAAAGGTTGATTCAATGTGAGGATGCATTGAGGAGATGCATGTTGTGTGGAAAGGCATTTACATAACTTCCTATTATGGAAGGGGAAACCTTCTAGTATTCCTAGAGAGTTGTCAAATAGTGAAGAGAGTAATTAAGTAACCATGAGTATTGGTACATTAGTATCTAATTGCATGATGTAATTCTTAATATGCTAGCAATGCATATATCATGAACGATAGATTCATTTCATTTGATATGACTGGAAACTGAAAGTGATTGAGTTATTAATGTCAAGTATATTCTAGGATCACTTCATGAATTGTTGTAAATATTGTTGTAGAAATATTATATGCATGAATACTCGCATTTGTTTGGTTGATTGAAAGTTTAGGTTGCAGGTAGAATGGTCTTGGTATGGCAATGGATGCAAATCCATAATGAAGACTAGGTGCTACCACATGAAAGAGACAAACATTATGAGAAAAATCTCATACTTGCAAAATCTGTTTTCTGTATGAGATAGGTTTGAAACAAAAGTTTTTTGATTGAAGTTATTATTATGATGTCTCATGATAATTGTATGTATATGATATAGGTGAGATGATGGATATGTCTGGGAAGGATAAATGAAGATTACTAAAGCTGAAAAGCATGGAAATAATGACACTGCATACTAGAACCTTGTGATATACCATGATCACCATTGAGATGTGTTATGCTATGTTAGAGCAAACTAGGGGACGCCTGTGTTGTAAGAATCTATAAGTCTTGATACTTTTACGTTGCGAGGAAGCCTTGGAAAATGATGGATCTCCTGAGGGACTGTGTAACAAAGAAGGGGATGTCTAATTCTAGAGGGTGAGTGACTTATACATGGAAAAGGATGCTTGAATGAATAGCATGCTACCTGAGATCATGAATGTATTGAGTGTGTCTATGAAAATAATCGTTGGGTTCTATGTATGGAAACCATATGGATCAGATACATATTCATATAGATAAGTATTGAACTTTATCTTGTGGTTTGAATATATATTCTTTAGATATGAACTTAATATTGATAGGTTGGAAATTCATGTTGAATGATTATAAATGTTTATGCTAAGAATGTTTACGTTGATGACTGATGCAGGCATATGTTGGAATGCTAAAGTTTGGAGGTGTACCAAGAAAATTAAGAAAATGACAATGCAGGTACAACTAAAGAATGAAGATATAAACATTATTGCAATAATAGAACATTGAGGATGGTGTTATTCCAAGGCGGAGGGGATGTAATATCCTAAATTTCACTCTTGGAATTATTTCTAATTAAATGCTTAAATACTTTTCACGATTTCTTTGTAACTTTGCTACACTAACTCCATGGGTCATATATACCATGGTAATGTAAATATTGTACATATTTTTGTTTTGCAGTTAATAAAGATGAAGATGAAGATCAGTTGAGCTTGAGCGCCTGTAGGGGTTACGATACAACAAGAGGGGAAAGGTTAGGGGGTCTAAAGGGGGTTTGTGCCTAAAACATATGCCTTATGATACCTTGAACCCTCACTCATTTCAAATTTGATTTTCAAAGAAAAGGGATTCAAAAAGAGTGGAGGAAACAAATTCTTCAATCTAAGTTACCATTTCCTAAAACTAGCAAGTTGTCTCCCATGCATTATTGGAACTAGGAAGAGAAGTTGAGTTTGAACCTTCTTTCCATGATGCATGAAGGGAATTGAAACCAAGAGAAGGAGTCAATTAGAAAGAGGTGTAAAGGAGAGTTTTGAGAGGTTAGACAATGGAAAAATGAAGCCAAGCCTGTGATAGACCAAAAACCATGAATTGAAGCTTGTAGCCTTGAGGAAAAGCCAAGAAAACATGGGAAATCTTGTTGAACTTGAGATAACAGCCTGGACCTTCTATACAGACACTAAATAACATGAGGAGTAATTTATGAGGTACCATATAGCATAGAAGGAGGTGCTCCTTGTGTTTTGTGGGGCAGGTATGTGGGTGCCTTAGTGTTGCTTTGTCATCAAGAAACCTTCAGTACAAAACGTTGGTTAGAATCCAAATTTCAAAGTTATTATGTCCTTGCTTCACCCTGTAGGTATCATAGCTCGGCTAGGGGGTGGCATCTCTAATTTGGTTTATAAATTTTGTATTTGAAATTCTATGTCTGGTTCCTGATGATGCTTGTAGACTACTATTAGTTTTTACATTTGATGTTGAAATAAAATCTGCCTAAGCTTGTCTCTATTGAGGAATAGATGTTCTGGTTAAGTTTACAGATAAGAATTTAAATTCAATTATTATTTTCTATCGAAACATATATCCCAAATGATAGTCTATTATCAAATAATAAGAGTTCTTCATCGATATCAACAGTGGTAAATAGAACTTTAGATGCACTAGATCAAGTATCAACACAAGTTAGAAACCAACAAATAAGGAATCCAATGGATCATGTGGCCATATTTTGGAATATTGAAAACTGTCATGTTAATGTTGAAGTCCACGCAAAGGATGTGGCAGGAGTGAAAGTCTCTTGAGCACTTCACTATGCTGGCCGATTTGTGTGGGACTGATGATCCAGATTTTATGAGTAGAACAAAATGAATATAGATTATTATCAAAAGATGCTTAACACAGAATAACAAATATACAGTAAAATTGGTTTCTATTCAATAAGGAAATAAGTTGAAACTGTAAAATCCAGTGGAAAACAAGCTTGCTAGAATGGTGGGGCTTATCTCCTAGAAGAGATGTGACGACTGTGCTCAGTCGCAAGAAGATGATTACAATGAGGCTCTAAAGGCCTTTTTACAATAAACAAGAATGTCAAAAACCCTAGACATCCAAAAACCTAACCCTAGGAGATGAAGCCCCAAAAGTCATGTGGGCCCCCTTTGGGTAAGTTAGTACATCAACTTCTTGGGGTCATAACTTTTGCATACGATCTTCGTTTTAGGTGCACGATAGCCCGTTGGAAAGTTCTATCCGAGGACTACACATGTTGTTGTCAGACTCTAAAAAACTGCCAAACTGGAAAACTGCCAAAATGAGCCAGTTGGAATAGGCGGGAGGCAATTGACATCCATTTGGATCAATCCTCCCCCCTTAGGAAGCAATGATATCCATTGCGTTGAGTGCCCCCATCAAATGAGGGAATTTCTGCTGAATTTGGCTCCGGGTGAGCCACTTGCCTTGGTGCAGGATCTGCTCTGCTTTGACAACTCACTAAAGATGAATCCTTTGTTGGCGAGTGCCCTTGACCTTTTTGTCCAAAATATGATCACAAGATGCCTATTGTATGCAGTCGGGGTTGAGATATGTTGGTGTCAGTTGTTATTCTACCTCTGAGGTGTCCAGTAATAGTGGGAAATAAGGTCGAAGGAGATCCATGTTGAACACTGGGTGCAGGCCAAGCAAAGGAGGAATGTTGAGCTCAAAAGAACTATCACCCACAACCTTGGTGATGGTGTACGACCCATAACGGAGTGGGTGAAGCTTCCGATGGGGTCCTGTAAGGCTTTCTTTTTGCAAGTGCAACCAAACTTTGTCGCCCACCTAAAACTTATGTGGCACCCGATGTTGATCATGGCGCTGCTTGTACTTGTCATTGGACTTCTGTAGGATATCCTGAACTTGTTGGCGGATGTGTTGGTTCCGCTCAATGAACCGGGTGGCTTTGTCAGCTTCAGTTGGATCAGGAGATGAGTCGACTGAGGTGATCACAAGGGGTAGTGCAACATCTATGGGACCCAATGTTTGGAATCCCAACCCCACATGAAAGGGGCTAGGGTTGGTTGAGCTATGCAAGGCTTGGTTGTAGCTATGATGGACATAGGGAAGACTCTCATCCCATGTGCGAGGGTGCTTGGAATTATACATGTGCAGGATATGCATGATCATTCGATTTACAAGCTCGGTTTGGCCATCTATCTGGGGGTGGAAGGTTGTGGATTTGGTGAGCTCGGTGTCCAGTAGTGACCATAGGCTCGACCAGAATCTGATGATAAATCGATTGTCCTGGTCTGAGACAATGGTGTGTGGGATTCCAAAATGTACCCAGACTCGTTCAAAGAAGAGCTTGACAGTGGCCTCTGTTGTGATGCTCTTCTTGTAGGTGGCCAGAATCGCCATCTTAGAAAAGCGATCAACAACCACAAAAACACAATCATTTCCCCCCTTGGTGGACGGGACGGCTGACATGTAGTCCATTGAGATGGATTCCCATGGCCTATCAGGAGTAGGCAGAGGGGTGTACATGCCCTGTTTCTTAGTGGTCGGTTTGGCAATAACGCAGGCAGTGCAAGACCTGATATACTTGTTGACCTCATGTCGAAGTTTCAGCCAGTAGAAATGTTTATGCAACATTTCAACTGTCTTTTTTACGCCGAAGTGTCTTGCCACCTGACTGTAGTGGGCTTCCCAGATCAGTTTCGCTCACTCGCTTGATGGAACAAAGATATGGTCCAGACGGCAGAGCAACCCATCCTAAAGATAGAAATCAGTGACAACTGCGTTTGCACCCAACATTTGGTAAGTGGTGGTGAAGTCTGGGTCTGTCTCATAGATTTGGGGCCATCCAAAGGACTCATGGTCGCAAGAGTCTAGCACCGTGGTGAGTGTCACGGCTGGTAGTCTGCTGAGGTAATTAGCAACGCGGTTGATGCTTCATGTTTTATATGTGGTGTTGAGGTGGAATTACTGCAAGTATGTGGACCACTTTTGATGGCGATCATTCTGCAATTTGCCTTGTGTCTGCATGAACTGCAGTGGCTTATGATTAGTGTGGATGACTGTCTCTTTCCCAAGAATGTAATGTCTCCACTAGCAATAGGATTTTACAATGGAGTACATTTATTTGTTGTAATTAGGGTACTTACAGACAACATCTGATAATGTCTCACTATGATAGGCCACGGGGTGACCGTGCTGAGTGAGAACGTCATCCACAACATAGTCTGAAGCATATGTCTCGATCTCAAAGGGTTGTTACCGGTTCGACAGTGAAATTATTGGGGCTGAGCACAAGCGTTGCTTCAAATCACTGAATGCTTGTTGTTGGGACTGGCCCCACACAAATTTCTCCTTACCACCGCCCATGGTTACTTGCCGAGGGCCCATGCAATATGGGATAATCCCAACACGAACCTGCAGTACAAATTGGCAAGGCCCAAGAAGCTCTGAAGCTCAGTGAGTGTGGTTGGAGCTAGCCAGTCATGGATGACTTGGATCTTGGCTAGATCCACATGTACACCATGTTGATCAACGATGTAGCCAAGGTAATGGACCTTGTCCATGCTGAAGGAGCATTTTTCCAAGTTGGCATATAACTTGTGCTATTGCAAGGTGTGCATAACCTATTGAGTATGTTGCAAGTGTTATGCCCAAGTCTTGCTGTAAATGAGAATGTCATCTAGATAAACCATTAAAAAAGTATTGGTGAATGGTCGTAGGATATTGTCCACCATCCTCATGAAAGTGGCTGGAGCATTTGTCAAAACAAAGGGCATGACCAACCATTCAAAAATACCTTCCTTTGACTTGAAGGCGGTCTTCCATACATTTGTATGTTCTATCGGGACCTAGTGGTAGCCAGACTTCATTTTAATCTTATTAAAGTATTTGGCCCCCGTGAGTTGATCAAGGAGGTTGTCGATTCAGGGAATCGAGTATCGGTTTCTGATTGTGATTTTATTCAGGGCCTGATAATCAATGTAGAGTCGTCAGGTTCCATCTTTCTTCTGTACCAACACAATTAGGCTCTCGCAATGTGATGAGCTGGGACAGATGTGCCCCTTTTGGAATAGTTCTTGGATCTGTCGCTTGATCTCCTCATTCTCTAACAGAGAGAGGTGGTATACTGGCCCATTGGGCAGCGGTGCGTCGAGGGTCAAATCGATGGGGTGCTTGACCTGACAGTGCAAAGGTACCCCGGTAGGTGAGGAGAAGATATACGAGTACTCTTTCACGACCTTATCCACTTGCTTCTGGTGTGTGGAGAGGTCGACCCCGGAGAGCCAGGATGTGGTTGTGATCTTTCGCTCATTCTGAGAGTGAATCACGAAGAAGAAAAAATTCCCCATCTGAGAGATGACCTTCCTGCATTGCTTGGCAGAGATAAAGGGCACTAGGTGGGACTACCTCGGGTATGGTGTACAATTTCTTGTTCAAAGTAGTAATAACATTGCGAGGCTTATACTCATATACAACATGACCCAAAAGAACATTACAAACTTCTAGAGGGGAAACATCACACAATACCTCATCTTTGAAGGGTTTGATGTCATATGACATGTGACATTGTTGGATGATGCAGGTGTCCCTTCCTTGGCGGAGCCATCTGATGGGGTAGGGTTGCAGGTGCGGCATTGTTGGCAGGTGAGTCGCTTGACAACCTTTGCTGAGATGTGGTTCTTCTGGTTACCGCTATCAATGATGAAGTCTAGCGAGGTACCCTTCACCCACATTTTGTGAATGAAAAAGGTGCTCACCTTCCTCTGGCTCATCGGGTTCACCGGGTTGGAGCTTGGTGGTAGCAACGGTAGCACTGGGTTCTACGTCAATGATTTGTCTCCCCCTTTATGGTTTTGACTCAGAGTCGGAACCTACATCTGATTCATAGGCTTTCACCTCAGCCACTAGCGATTGCTTTGAGTGGTAATCAACAATGTTATTCCAGGGGCTCTTATGGAAGTCACACCACTTCCCAGTATCTTTCTTTGTCTTTCTGGTGTCCTTCTTTGCTTATGGCATGGACTGGTTGTCCTGAGGCGATCTGTCTTTGCTCTGTTCTTTGTTCTGCGGGTTGGGGGTGCCCTTTCCTAGTTTTTTCTATGAGGGGTTTCCAGGCCCAAATTATCACGTCTTTTGTTTGAGCTTCTGCTCGATTTTGACGGCATATCGGTAGGTCACGCTGAAGGATGAGATGTCTAGAAACTCCATTTCATCTTGGATGTATCTATGGAGACCGCCACAATACTTGAGCACCAGATGTCGCTCAGAATCTTTGATACCCAGCTTGGTGCGCAAGGTATGGAAGATATTTGTGAACTCGGGCACAACTTGGTCTCTTTCCTGCCGCAGTGTGGTCCATTTTGTGTACAGGTCGTCATAACTTCCAACAAGGTATTATTGTTCCTTAATAACATCCCTGAAGGACTCCCAGGTGACCGTAACTGTGATTAATGAGGGTTCTTCTATTTCCTTTTGCTCACAGAAAGTTTCCCACCGATCTTTGACATGGGGAACGACTTTGAGGAGCGCAAAAGTAATATTTTCTCTATTCGAGAAGTTATGGATACAGAAATACCCTTATAGAATATTCAACCATTTGTCTACAACATCTGCGTCTATCTGAACTTCAAATATAGGAATATAAAAGTTGATTTGTACCTTTAAGGGGGTGGCGCCTCCGCTTGAGGAAGATGCGTCGCCTGTTGGTAGTCGCCGAAGGATTTGTGCAAAATTATCCATCATCTCGTTCCTCCATTGCATGAGGGCTTCCTCGAGCAACATTTTGAAGGGATCTCCTGTCCCATCGTCTTTCTTTTCTCCCTCCATGAGAGGTCGCTTAGGCGTGCGAGATCTTTTGTTCTCAAGAGAAACATGCTCGAGACCCAATTCTTTGTACCTTGACCTCGTTGGGGACATGCATTAAGAACAACAAGGAGCAGACCGCTCTGATACCACTGATCTAGATTTTATGAGAAGAACAAAACAAATACAAATTATTATCAAAAGATGCTTAAGATAGAATAATAGATATACAGTAAAATTGGTTTCTATCTAATAAGGAAATAAGTCAAAATTGTAAAATGCAGCGAAAAACAAGCTTGCTAGAATGGTGGCGGCTTATCTCTGAGAAGAGATGTGACGGTTGTGCTCATTCGCAAGAAGATGATTACAATGATGCTCTGAAGTCCTTTTTACAATAAACAAGAATGTCAAAAACCCTATACATCCAAAAACCTAACCCTAGGAGATGAAGTGCCAAAATTCATGTGGGCCTCGTTTGGGTAAGTCTGTACATCAACTTCCCCGGGTCGTAACGTTTTCATACGATCTTCATTTTAGGTGCACGATATCCCGTTGGAAAGATCTATCTGAGGACTACACATATTGTCGTCAGAATCCGACTCCGTATAGATTTTGACTGTGGCGAGCCCTAAAAACGTTGTTTAGGGCCTCAAAATGGCCCTAGAAGTCAAGGACCCAAAAACTAGGAAAAAACTGCCAAACTGGAAAAATGCCAAAATGAGCCAGTTGGAATAGGTGGGACACCACCAACATCCATCTGAATCAACTTACCTAGTGTTTCTTGGGATGCACATTGTGTTCCCATGCCCAATAGTTTTCTAATACCATCATATTCTACATTTTTCTCATACATGTTCACATTGATGGAGGTTTTATGTGAAAGTCTAAATAAAAAGTGTTGTTGTATGCCCTTACAAATAGCATAAGAGAAGGATTTGTATATGAACATGGTCAACTAACAATTTATGCCTAAAAGTTTCTCGGCAAATAGACATGCCACTTTTGACTAAACATGTAAGCTAGAAATATATTTTGAATGTATTCGACTAATAATTATTGTCTTAATTTTACTCAACAAATATCTAAAGGCATATTGCTTTCAATAGTCATTGGTCAATACAATAGAGAAAAAATTGTACACAACATGCCCTTACAAATAGCCCGGACCTATATTTGTATTATGAACATAGTTAACTGATAATTACTTCTTAAAAGTTTCTTGGAAAATTTTTAATGGCATGCCACTTTCAACTAAATGTGCAAGCTAGAAATTTATTCTAAACATGCCAACTTATAATTATTGCCTTAATTTTACTCAACAAATATTTAAAGGTTGCTTTCAATATTATTTTCTTAATACAATAGAGAAAGTTATAAATGATGCATTCTATGGTTTGCTTTGCATTGCCTTGTATTTTAATTACATTTTGTATACCTCGTTCCATAGAGTGAAGGGTGGATTCTCACCACTTTTTTGTGGGTTGGTTTGTTAGATGCCATGTATGTAAAAGTATTACTTAAATACATTGTGATGTTGTCTCAAAATGTTTAATTGTCCCTATGGAAGCAACCAGTGGAGCACCTTAATTTGTGTGGCACACTACTTCAAGCAATTCCATGACATAGTCATATTTAGTAAGGTTCAAATATAGCAAATTACACGCACTAAATTATATACTAAAATGAAGTATTTCATGGTAAAACTGAGATTTACCTGTCAGAAATATGAAGTGGCTAACATCCAAGCAATGTGGGCATGCTTGTGACTGGCCAAACCTAAAGAATTACAAGGCCTGAAAATTTACAACCAATAAATGCAATTTCCAAACTCACTTGCATAATCAAGAAGTTGTAGATTCCAAATAGGGTCATAAATGCAAGTCAAACTCCTTGATCAAATAGACCCTCGATAAATTAGCCACCAAAACTAAAGGGTATTGAATGTAGACCGATTGCATCATAAATGATGGTTTCTAGTGTTGGAGGGGGTTGTAGATTCCAAACAAGATCACAAATGCAAGTCAGTCTCCTCAATCCATTAATAAATGCAACCCACGGTAGAACGACTGCAATTACTACAGAAAGTACTCTTTGATGATATTGACCAAATGGAAATGCTTAAGGGTGTCCATATCTCCTTCTGCACATTTCTTGGTCAATGTTACACGGTGTCACCTCAACTATAGTTATTGTGGCTAATTATAATAATTATTCTCACAGTTTAGGAGGTCATCATCAAGACCTATTGGCTTCCAAGTTATGAGATAAACATAGTATAATTATGGTTTGAGCTACCTCCTTACAACTTCACTTGATTTTGCATGTTCCTGTCATTTAAAACAAGAATGCATGTGATTTATTTTCAATTACAATGTTGCTTGTGAGGAATTTCAATTCATTGTTAGTTGGTGTGGTTTTTTAACAGGTCCTCACACTAAGGAGTGGTCGTTGAAGTGTACTATATGTCAAATTAAATTGTACCCTCGATACAACGAAGTATCCATTTCGTTGCTTTCTAATGGATTTCAAAGGGCTCTTGCATGTACCGATCAATAAGGCTTGTTACCCCCCAAGGGTTGACAACTTTAGAGGCACCCTCACAAAGGTGTCGTGTTGTTGATTGCATGAGTTATCTTTCCCATATTATCCATACTTAGACTATTCTTCTCTTCTCCTCATTCAGATGTATGACCATGCTACCTCGGTTATGGTATATCTAATCCTCCCTCGTCACTCCTTGGATGATAGATGTACCATGGATGGTACATTATGGTGTCAATGTGATCTATTTGATATTCCATGCATTGATGGTTTATTTGGATGTGATGCTATAACTTCTTGGTTAGTTATGAAAGCAATAAACACTGAAATGAAATCTAATAATAATTCATAACATTCATAATTTTATTGTTTTCCTTCAAGTCATACCTTGGGGGACCATAGTTTTCCTTTAGAAGTGTTGTCATTTCTCGAGTCAATTCGTACTACTGGGAAGCTAGCCAAGATAGCATTTTCCACATTATAACCATAATAAACACTTTCCACTTTCCTTGTTTCACTCCATTTCATCCATAAAAGTCTATTATAATCATGTATGACTTATCAAATGTCACTAGAAAGGTCTAATAAGGAAATCCTAAGCTAGTAAAGCAAAAAAAGGCCAGAGGAGAAGAGAAATAAATTCAAAAGCCAAAAATATAAATTCTTGAGCAGTGCCACCTCACTATGAAGCTAATGTCGCCAGTCCCTAGCCTATCCATGAATATATAAAGAGAAGGGATCTTGTTCAATAAAGTAAACACATAAAGAAAAAGTCAAAAGGGGGGTAGTAAGAAATGGTGTTGAGGACATGCAACTCAATGCTAAAGCTCCCTCTTAAATGATTTTAAATAGAATCCCATCTCATGAAAGCTAGATGAATAAAAACACAAGACCTATGCGGCATATTAAATTACTTTGATGGTCAACACATGAAGTTTTCCCTTCCCCTTTCCATAATTATTCATCACATCACCTATCTTTTACCTAGGACTTATGAAATACTCATTGTCCTGGGACTTGTCATGTGTATAAGGGTTAATGTTGTTCCCCCTAGGTAAAACTTAGGCAAATATTAAAACTAACCCTTAATCTTATGATGTGCTAAGAGAAATAAGTAAGTGTGCATTCCCTAGTGGCTTGCAAAGAAGTTGGACCTATCTCTCCATTTGGGCACCTTGCATTGGGAACTGAGACCATTACTCGAGACCCATGACACTACATTGGGATTTGTGATACTACCTTGGGATCCATCTACTCATTTTTTTTCATATCTATCGACATTGGATCCATGCCATTTTTCTTGGAATCCACGCATTGCATTGGGATATGTGTCACTACTTTGGGATTTACGACAGTTCAATGGACCATGACAAGGACGCCATGTAATCACAGTTGCCACATGGACCACTCGTATTTGGACTCCTGGCTCAATTGGATACCTTACTCACACACATGCATGATTATTCACTCCTTGGACCACAGGTGGGTGGTTTTTTAGGCTTTTAAGGACTCATAGGAGGCAGTTATAGGTTGCTGTGGTGGTTACAGGTCGTTGTGGTGATACAAGATGATGTGGAATTGACCATAATAATTTATTTGGATGAATTCCCTAATTAAGGTGCCACACTTGTCTCACTTCATTGGATTCCATCCTTGATGCCCCACACACGTGGGAAGACGTCGTGCATGAGGTGGTTATTACTTGTTGAGTTGTTCGCTTCCTTAATTTTGAGAGTTGGTTAAAGGAGCACCCTAGTCTTTGGGCCCTTGGTTAATCTTTGCTTCACCTATTTTGAGGATGACGCACTTGATTTAGCCCCATTTTTCTGACATGTGTGACTATCAGTTACACATTGTCCCTTTTTCAGGGGCCGCTCATGTATTGGATGATTTTGAGGGTTACTTGTCCCCATTTGATGTATTTTTCCCATGTTTTTTACTTAGGCTAATGGTGTTTGCTTGTGGTTTTGAGCCAACACATTGTATTACACCTTCTATTGAGGAGGATCATTCATTATAAAAGGAGGATGCTTCTCTCATTTTCATTTATTGGAGATTATTGAGAAAACTTGCCTACAAAGTTCTTGTGCATCTATATTCTTCTATGTGACTTTCTTAGGATATTTTTCAAGGGTTTATATAGAATATTTTTTCAGGTTTATTGGAGGATAGAGCTACTACAAGGACAAATAAGTGCATTTTGTTCCACTTAGAGGGACAACTAAGGTACAAATTTATTGCCTTAATCCTTTTTGTTAACAAATAGAGCACAAGGAAGACAAGAGAAGAACTGGCGGAAAAGGATTTATGCCATTCTCTTGCACATTGTATTGATCTCATGACATGAATTTATAAAACATAAATTGGACCACTCATAGATCTAGATCTCATTGACAACTTATTAATGGATCATGACAACACCTCATCAATAGATAAGGATTACAACTCATAAGTAGGTGGTCTTGGAAATTGTGATTGTCCAGGGACTCACAGTCTAACATTACCACACTTAATCACAAGTCTGAATAGTTGTACTAGTAAGGAAACAATAATTGGTATCATCATCAATCTGAAACTGCTAAAGTGGGCTTCAATGAAGATATGCTTGAAAAATTGCCAATACCTAGATGTTGAGTTGTTCATCTAGAAGTCAATAGTTGCCATGTCTGAATATTCCCATTGTGTTGATTAACATTTTAATAGTTGATTGATTTGAGGAGATTGGTTGCTATGNTCAATGAAGATATGCTTGAAAAATTGCCAATACCTAGATGTTGAGTTGTTCATCTAGAAGTCAATAGTTGCCATGTCTGAATATTCCCATTGTGTTGATTAACATTTTAATAGTTGATTGATTTGAGGAGATTGGTTGCTATGCTAGAATTCCTGAATGTTGACTGATAGGATTTGAAATATTGAAGTATGGCTATCATCATTGACATCAGATATTCCCCCATGTAAGGTGCAAGGTGAGAAGTTTTTTTTTTTAAGTTGGCTGATGGGATCCAAGGTTGATCTTTGGATTCTTTTGTTCCTCAATGATTCATGGTTCACAGGATCCAAACCTGAGATTTTGATTCTTCACGTAGTGGTTTTGTTGGTTGACCACTAACCATCTTCCATTCATACTTGAAAAATGTGGTGGTTTTCATTTACCACTAATCATCTTCACTCTGTAGATTTTAACCTTGTACAATTAATTACTACAAATGGATTCTCAATAAAAAATGGAAAAGATACATATCACATAGAAATTTTACCCTAGAAACCCAAACCAGGAAAATAACCAACTTATTTAGAGTCACACCTCTAATTCTTTACTCATCATGCATCTTCATTGTTTACAATACCTAATACGACATCCAAAACTCCTAATCCAGACGATTAGTAACAACCTTAATTTATTAACCGAAATTAGAAAACCATCGGTGAAAACCATGTGCTGAAAAACCGCTAAAAACATATCACCCCCTACAACTCTCCAGATAAGCAGGGGCTAGTGCCCCCCCAGTGACCCCCCCACATGCTCAACGCAACACATATACTATGTTTGGTTGTGCAAAGAATATAACACATACCCAACACACTCCCCCCCGTGAAGGCGTAAGAGAGTATCATTTTCTTCAATGTGCTCCCCACTTGAGGCATGGAAATTACCATCTTTGATTCATGTTTTAATTTCAAAGAACATATAGAATTGGATCTAGATCATGCCCAAAATAATCTGGAATAGTTGTTTGAAATATTTTTGTTGTTGTCATTTCTCCATGCAGTTGTGGCTTTATCTCTGTCTTGACTAGAGGTAAGACTTATGCAACTTCTTTACTTGTTGATTCCATCTCCATGAGTTTATCCATCCATAATGAATTGTTTTTTTAACCTCCTTCTGCTTTCAACACTTTTTTGAGAGATGATTTGTCTTCCCACAATGAGAACAGGGATGGAGATGAAAACATTGTGTCTTTGAGTGACCAAATCTATGACAATGTTGACACTTATTTCCAATATTCTTCACTTCTTCAAGAAATCCTGCACTCACAAACTGAACTAGTTTGGAGTAACATGGGATATGAAATTTGTTGTCTTTATCATATCCTATGCCATGGAAAAAAAAATTGAACAACAATTCTTCCCAAGGTCTGACTATTGAAATTCTAACCCTAACACCTAGGTATCTTGTTATCTAGTGATTTCCTTGTTGTAAAGCAAATTAGCAGCTCACAAAACATAATACACTTGTTGGAATAATCAACGCAAATAAATAGCAAAAGAAATATTGGAAACCAAAATCTCAAACACAAAACACAAAGATATTTTTCCCATCAACTAAACTTATCATTCAAATAACCTCAAAGCTTACAAGAGTTCCCTTACTGGGAAAATGGGCCAATGACAAATAGAGACAAGATACAACAAAACTTAACTGGCTGATCTATTGCCCAAACTTTTCAACTCTTTGGCTTGTGTTGTTGTACAATCTTGTACGGCTACAACGGGACCTCTACAGTATCTTCTCGCATTGTATTGCGTTATTTGTGCAACTTATGTGCTAATTCTTGTGTTGTACTGTGCGACCAGTATGTTGATACATGTATTGTACCACACGACATGTATGTTGATACTAGTGTTGTACCACGCGACTTGTATGTTGATACTCGCGTTGTATTGCGCGACATATACCACAATATTCACACTATCCGTGATGACCCAATCCTTCTACTGCACTCTTTCCCTCTCTTCTCCTTTGGCCTAAATCTCTAGGTGAAAGTCCTTCTCCACCTATTCAAGATCTCTTTGAGCAAAAACCCTTCTTTGCTCTATGTCAACAATAATCCACCTTCCTTCTTTACCCTAGCCTTGTTTTTATAATATTGATTTATGATCTAACCCTAATATCCAAAGTGATTGATGGCTAAGATTACATATCACCTCACTTGAGATCAATGGCTAATATTTAATTCATTAATGCTAATACCTTTAGCATTTCATTAAATAAAATCAACTAATTAATAAAAACATTTTACTTTAATAATTCATTTAATCAAAGTCAAGTATTGAGGTAGAAGGATTTGGACGAATTCCACACATCTAGACACTTAGACCTATGCGGAAGTACTTATCTGATGCTACAAACATCAACACTACCTCTTAGTGAGGAAGGTATTTTGCACCACTCCAAACTTGTCCACGAAGAACACAAACTTCCCTTTAACCAAGGGTTTGGTCAGAATATTTGCAACCTGCTCATCCACGGAAACATACTGAAGCTTGACTAAGTCCTCATCAAGTATTGAAAGACATGACTCCAGAAGAGGATTTCTATGGAAAGAAGCCAATCGTTGAACACTTGAGAATATTTGGTTGTCCAATGTGTGTTCACGATCCTAAAGAGAAAAAAAAGGAGTTGAATCCTCAAGGAAAGAAGGGCATATTTTTTGGGTATAGTGAGTCATCAAAAGCCTACAAAATCTACATCCTAGGTCAACAGAAGGTTGAAGTCAGTAGGGATGTGACTTTTGATGAGAAAAATGCTTTCAGTAAATCTATTGAAGTTTCCATGGACTCCAATGAAGAAAAGGAGCATGAAGTTCCTTAGGAAGAAAGCACAGGTTCATGAGAACATCTTAATGAAGAACCACCTGGACCTGTAGATCCAGTTGATGTTCCCAAGATCAAGAAGAGACTCGCATGGCTTGAATCCACCTTGCGAGAAGTAAAAAGACATAAAGCTCCAAGTGGTACCTTCAGGGAAAGTAAGAGACCTAAGAGACTCTCTGGTTATGCGACACTCATGAAAAAAATCATGAATGCAGAACCTTCCACCTTTGAAGAAGTTGTTAAGAAGAAAGAATGGAAGAAAGCCACGATGGAGGAAAATCAGTCCATCATGAAGAATAATGTATGGGAGTTTGTGCCAACACCCAAAGGGAATTCAATAGTGACTTCAAAGTGGATCTATAAGATCAAACATGCGGTAGCTGGAAGCATAGACAAATACAAGGCAAGGTTCGTGGCTAGAGGTTTCTCCTAGAAAGAGGGGGAAGACTATGATGAGACGTTTGCAATTGTTACCAGATACAATTCTATCAAATCCATTATCTCTCTTGCAACCTCTATGGGTTGGAGTCTTCACTAGATGGATGTGAAGACAACTTTTCTGAATGGAGTGATGGAAGAAGAAGTGTATATCAAGCAACCTCAAGGTTTTGAGGTTCACTCTAGAGAATCTCATGTTTACAGATTAAAGAAGGCCTTGTATGGACTCAAGCAATCTCCAATAGCTTGGTATGCGCAGATCGACAATTATTTGACAAGACTTGGATTCTCCAAGAGTTATGTAGATCCAAACCTTTACTTCAAGGTTGTGAATGATGTACCTGTGATTTTTCTACTATATGTTGATGACTTATTTCTGACAGGTGTAGAGCCTCTCATTCTTCAGTGTAAGAGGGAGCTAGCCTTTGAATTTGATATGAAGTATCTTGGTCTCATGCATTATTACTTGGGATTAGAAGTATGGAAAAAGCATGAAGAAATCTTCCTTGGTCAAGGGAAGTATGTTGTGAAGATCCTTCAGAGATTTGGGATGATGGATTGTAAATCCATGGCCACTCTTGAAGAAGTTGAGAGTCTCAGATTTCGTGCCAGTAGATGCGTCCACGTATCGATAGTTGAATTTCTCACCGATGTATTTGGTAAATACTAGACCGAACATATGCTTTGCTATGAATACACCGAGCCAATTCCAGGTGGAACTGAGACATGCGCATTGGATGTTGGATATGTGTTATATTCTTTGCATGGCGGTCCTCGGATTATGTGTCCATTTATGGGTGGTTTTTTGGCACATGTTTTTTTGCYGATGGTTTTCTATTTCCGGTTAAGGAATTAGGGTTGTTGACTAATCCAGGTCATTGGATTAGGGTTTTGGATGCCATTGGCTCCTATATGTATATTGTATTGTAAACAATGTATGATGTGAATGAATATAGAATATGTTGGTTTTCCCGGTTTGGGTTTCAAGGGGAAAAATCTTTATGTAATGTGTGTATTTTCCATTGTATCTTTTCTGTTCTTTTATTGAAAATCTGTTTGCAGTAAATAATTGTAGAAGGTTAAAAATTGCATTTGATAGCTGCAAATCATATTCTGAGGTATCTACGTGGGACATTGAACTATGGTTTGAGATATGTCTCAAACAATGATGTACAACTGCAGGGATATACAGATTTTGATTAGGCAAGGAGTGCAGATGATAGAAAGAGCATTTCATGTATATGCTTCAGTTTGGGCTCTGCTATGATATCTTAGACTAGCAGGAAGCAGAAGTCTGTCACACTCAGCACTGCAGAGGCAGAGTATATTGTAGCTTGTGAGTCTTGTACAAAAGTGGTGTGGCTCTGTAAGCTAGTTTCTGGACTATTTGATCAGGTGCTAGATTCGACTGTGATATATTGTGATAATCAAAGTTATGTGAAGCTTTGAGAGAACCCGATGTTCCATGACAGGTCGAAGCACATTGCTATCGAATACTACTATCTCCGTGATGGAGTTTAGAAGGGAGAAGTGAATCTCCAATACATCTCCACTAATGAGAAGAGAACTGACATTTTGATGAAGCCTCTATCCAGGACGAAGTTTATACACTTCAAGGACAAGCTAGGGCTTGTGGATATTTCTCCCTTGGGCGAGAGGGAGTGCTAATGATTGGCATCATGGATAGTCAATGCACTAGTGGACGATTAGTCCAGGATGTGGAGATTGTTGGTGGACATTCTCGTGGTGGAGAATGGTCTAGGTTTTGCAGATTGTTGATGCACCATGAACGAACATTTTCATGGAGGAAAATGGTCTAGGATGGTCATTCTCATGGGGCTCACATGGTAGAGGGTTACTCTATTACCCATGTGGTGAAGGCCCGATCAGTTTGAATGGTCTGCCTCCCGATGACATCACAAGTGTGGGGGGTTGGTGTAGGACGTTGATCTCTAAGACATACATGAAGAGAGGGCTACTCCACGACTCATGTGGTGTTGTGATTAGATATTGGTCTAAGACATGTGGTCTCAGAAGCCCATGGTGTGGCTTTCAACATCTATGGAGATGTGTTTTCTTCTATGAAGGGTTACCCCGTGATCCATATGATAGAGGGTTACTCTATGACTCATATGGTTAGAAGAATGGTCTCAGTAGCCCATGACGTGGCTTTTAACACTCGTGAGGACGATTATTCTTCCATGATCCATATGGTAGAGGGTTACTGTATGATTCATATGGTTAGAAGAATGGTCCTGGTGGTCACTAGTCACTCTGTTTAGTGCGTGACGATTGCGCGTTACGCAAGGTTTAACACCTGACTTATTCAACATCATGCCTGGTTACTCAGCTTGAGTATGGCTTTTTGAGATGGAGGGTTACTCCATGAGATGATGTAGATGATGATTATATGTCATGTGGTATGACAAGTTGTTGCAGGTCATGCAAACGATGATATTTTGATTTAATCTTTCACTAGATAGATTCATCAACTTGAGTACATATTAGCTAGTTGCTATGAACACCTCCCTAGTTAAGAAGGAGTGTTGAAATTGTCACTATGGTCAGTCTTCATAATATTTATTATTGGTCTCATTTTTATTGTAAATCATATATAAATGCTCAAGACATGTACAAGTTTTTTTTTAGTCAAACCCTCATTTGTATTTTTGAGAGGAAAATTTTGTAAATTTAAATATTGTATTTTGGCTCATTGGCACCTCTCCAAGTCAAGTTGGGCCTATTGAAGAGACCCTTCACCCTGGATAGACCACTATATATTGACAGAAGAATCTCTCATTTGGACACACATTCAACTCACTCTCTCAAGTGAGCTACTGGGAAATCCAAGCAAAGTTTCTCTCTCTCTCTCCGCAGTTTCGTCCTACTACTGCTGGTACTATTGCTATTGTTGTTGATTTGGGGGTCTTGGGGTTTGACTTGGAGGAGGAAGCTAGGTATGACCATAGTCCATAGTCTATTTGTATCTCTTGTTGTACTTCAAATATTTATCTACTGAAAGGTTATGCTGGGTTTTTCTTCCCCTTGAGGGTTTTTCCCAGGATACACCGCTGTGTCTATATTTGTTATCTTGATCTACTGTTGCACTGTATTTGTATCGTTGAATTTATGAAGTGTAATTGCTTGATGCTAAGATAAAAGTAAGAAAATAAATATAACATCATTATAAGTAATTACCAGTTTTCAGAAATAAAGTACTATTATCTACTGTACTTGAAATTTTTAACATTCTCATTGGATGTCGATATTTGGCACTTGTACCACAAATATCCTTCTTGTTTTGGATATTTTTGGTAAGCAATTTATTGTGCTTTGTGCAATAATGATGCACAACTACCACCATGGAAATGTCTTCTACTATGTTATTAGTTATTGATATCTCTCTCCCCCTATTATCCCTTGATCAATTTCTAATACTTCTTTAGATCCAACCTCTAATGTTCATCCTTGGAATATTCTTTATGCTTGTAATAATTTAAAAAGAGAACATTATTCTTCTTTGACATGCTCTGGACTTTCTACAGTGACTCGTAATTAGTCTCTCGATGCATAGTCCCATTAAAGAACTTCTTAGTCATGCCATCTTTTGCAATGATCTTCTTCACTAAAGCGGGTTTAGTACTAATATTGCTATTCAGTTTCCTCCACTCTTCTTAGCCTTTCCCAACTTAGCCTTCCAACAAGCATCTTCAAGAGTGCATATGTTGGACAACTCAATCTCCTTTTGGACAAACATAATCAATTTGTGTATGAACTTGGTGACCAACTTTGTTTCCGTGTTCGTCACTATGAGTATGATAATATGGTGGTTGAACTCCTAGATGTAGGCATTTACCATTTAGTTGGAGTTTTGTTATAAGTATTGCTACTTTCATTGTCACTCCTTCTATCAATTCTTGAGATATAAGTTGTTCTTGACAATGACTTCAAATTCATCCCATGTCATACCTCATGTAGCGCAATGGTCACTTGATGCTTGTATGGGTTCTCCCACCATAACAAAGCTTCTCCTTCCATACATAACTTTATAAATACAACTATATCTTTAATTATGAATTGTTTTGCTTCATAGAAAGAATATAATTACTTTAGCCAATCGTTCAATTGTCAAGCACCCATCTGAACCTCACATGGTGGAATCTCCACATTGGTTTCCACTTTAAGAGAGGAACCCATGTTAAACAATGGACCTCCTTTAATACTACTCAATATTAGGTCGGGATTATTCCTAGAGGGTTTTAGTGGATAACAATCCGTAATGTTGCAACAAAAGTTGTTATGTTATGCCACAAATTCATCATTTTAATTAGTTGTCCATCTATAGACTTTGAGTATTTCATGCAACTTTGCATTTCTTCCTCTGTCTGAATTTGAGTTGTTATAATCAATGTGTATAATCTCTAACAACCTCCATGCAAAACAAAATGCTTTAAGACCAACTTTATCTCAATAACATACTAGTAAAAATAACACATTCACAACAACAACTATGATGATTTAATCTTTGCATACATAGCTCATAAATTATGATGCAATAATTACTCAAGCATTTCAAGCAAACACTTAAAATGAATTTAGAAATCAATGTACACAACTGGAATAATAACTTGGGAAGCAACTCAACTTTGAGATTTCATTAAATGAATAAATCTATCCAATGTGATATGAACAACATGAAGCTTTACAACACACTTTATCTATCAAGCAATTAAAACTTGAATGAACTCAATCGAATCTCATCACAATAAAAAGACTATATATATAACAACACAAAGGCAAATCATTTTGCATCATGTCTATCCAGACAAGGTAAATCGTTTTGCATTGTGTCTATTCATATCTATAATACAACAATGTACAATTGTCTAAAAGACGAAAATGCAAAGAAAGTGAAGACACTCCATTAACAATTTTAGCTTATGCATATGATAGTTCACTACATTGTCCATTTATGTCGTTGTTGTCATGCTGAACTATGTTGTGTTAGGATGTGATGAAAAATGTACACTAAGGTGACACCAAATCTAAATGGGCTCAACATTATTGATAACATGACTAGACTAAAGTGTATTGCTAAAATCACGTGATTGAAGTTTGAACATGTTCACAACACAATGCAAATATGTTATTTTGACACACACTAAAACTACATACTTATACTTAGATAATGTTATATTCTAAATTTATCATTAATACTACTCTATTCACAAACTTAGACAATCTCAAGAATTTTATCATGGAATAATTTACCTATATTTATAGGTGTGTGAATGCTTTTGAGTTTAATAACCATTTTGTGCTATTTAATGCTCTTTTTATTACTGCACATAATCTATGTAGATTAATGTTTTTACTTCGATCTTATGTTAATTTAGTTGATATTATAGTGTCTGAGTGTCGATATAGCAAGTGGTGTTAGAGCTAGAGCTAACACTTTCACAATCTTAAACTTTATGCACTACCTTTTTAATTTATTGTTTATGTTTAATATTTTATCTTTGTTTTGATCATACATTGGAGGGCAATCTTTGTTTAGTGCATTGTTTATTTTCAAATCTAAGACTTTTGTGAGTAGTAGCAATGTTTGAAAGTTTTTTCTAGAACCATTACAATCATTTTTAATCTCCAACGCTTCGAACCAACAACTGTGGTCCATCAAATCTAAGACTTTTGCAAGTAGTAGCCATGTTTGAAAGTTTTTTCTAGAACCATTGCAATCATTTTTAATCTCCAACGCTTCAGACCAACAGCCATGGTCCATCATTAAGAAAGAACAAAACAAGAACAACTTTCCATAATATGTATGATTAGAATTTTATGTACATTATATTATGAAATGAATTTAAATCATTATCATAATAAGAGAAGAAAAAGAAGAAAAGTGAGTTTTATGAAATAGTTTAAATGATATGTGTAATGTTTATATGTAACACTCAATTAAATGATTAAAAATTTTAAAATTCACAACATAAAAAATTAAATATCACACACATATGGAAAATTTCACATGGAAATCTAATGGATGCTTCTCAAAATTTGTGTATACCATCTATAATAAACTTGTAGACATAGAATAGTGTGCCCCCACCTAGGAGATTTGAATCAGATATACATAACCAACTAAAAGCCTAGCAACATTGGTCACAACCAATTGAGCGCGCTCTCTCTCTCTCTCTCTCTCATGAATTACACGTAGAAACTTGTCAGACATTACCCCTCATTTAGAGGATGGTACCCAAGGTAAATCAAATTTTACAAAAGCTTAAGGCTTTGTCAACATAGGGCTCACTTGCGGAAGTTGAATCTGGGTAGGGAGGAT
>SNQJ01S0145791.1:0-24028 GCA_010110895.2 Picea sitchensis
GCTCTTTTTCCCACAGGCAACTGAACCAAGTCCCAAGTCTGGTTATTTTCCAAGGAATCCATTTCCTCTTTCATACCTTGCTCCCACTTCTTTTTGGTTTCAATGGTAGGAATAGATCCTTCTGATATAAATAGTCTTCCATCTGCATCTTCCATAACTAGTAGTTTTGGCTGTTAAATTTCTCGACCCTAAACTTTCCATCTTCCGACATTGCTCCCACTCGAATCAGGGACCCTCTTTTCTTGCGAGTTACCTTATGCTCTGATACTAGTTTTTAGAAAAACAGGACCGCAGAGCAATAAAATAAAACAAATGTAGAAACAAAACACAGAAGACACACAATACAAGAGAGACACAGATTTACACGGTTCACCCAGTGTGGACTACGTCCACCAGAGAAATTTCCAGGTCCTTCCTTTATTATTATCCAGCAAATAAAGGGATACAACCTACAACAAAACCCACTGTAACTTCCTCTTCTTTCTCTCACAGTCTCCTCTCTCAGAATAAAATACTCACCACTATCCATATCCGTGATACATTTCCCTCATAAAAGAGGGTTGCCTTCTAGGGTAAAAAACCCTAACATAATCTCTACCGTTAGATCTGCGACCTTATAATGAACGGTCCAGATTTACAATGAAATTACATATACTTTTACAAGGCAATTTTTGCTTCGGGGGCTTCGCCCGCAAACCGCTGCTGGGGGCCCGCTTGCCCCCAGACCCCCCAGCCGGGGGGATAGGCCCCCCGAACCCCGCAGAGGGGGTACCCCCCCTCTGCATTCCCCTGCGTGGAAGAGTGTACATACTTATGGGGTGTAAATATTTCATGGGGTATAAACACGGCTAAAAGTAAAAGACCTATAAATCAGGAAGATAATCAGGCTCCACAACCAACACTCCGAGCAAGACTCAAAGACATGGAGATAGTGCAAAGACGCACAGCTAGTGTAGGGGATCTCAGTGATTCTGAAAGCGAAGTTGAGGCTGAACGAGAAGAAGAAGTTGCAGCCGAAGATGCATCAAACGAGCATTTGATTAGAGCTATTGCAAGGATGGGTGCAAGAGCAAAGATGGACATTCCAGTTTATGAGGGAAACTTGGATGCATAGGAGCTTCTAGACTGGATTAGAGCTCTAGACACATACTTTGACTATGAAGATGTTGAGGAAGAAAAGAAGGTCAAGCATGCTGTCAAAATATTGAAGGGACATGCAACATTGTGGTGGGATGAACTACAAGCTGACAGACGCTGCAAGGGCAAGCAGAAGATCAAGAGCTGGGACCGAATGATCGCAAAGATGAAGGAAAAATTCATTCACAGGGATTATCAAATTACTCTGTTAAGGAGGATGTAGAACCTGAGACAGAAGCTGATGACAGTGAAAGAATACACCGAGGAATTCTATAAAATGAACATCAGAGCAGGTCATCGGGAGAGTGATGATGAAAAGGTTGCCCGATATATGAATGGCCTGAGATATGATATCCAGGATCAAATGAGCATGGTAACCATCCAAACAGTGGAAGATGCTTATTAGATGGCTCTGAAAGCGGAGGAGAAGCTGAGTCGAAAGCAAATTCAGAGGGGACGAGGCAGGAGTCAGCCCAGAGGCAAATCAGTTTCCCAGGACAGAAATCAGAATCCCAAGGAAGACTGGAAGAAACATTAGACTCGAACTGAGAGAGGTGGAACCTCACAGAGAGGGTAGCAATATGATGAACAACGAGGGCAGCATAATGAGCAGAGAGGATATTATGCTGACAATAACATTTTTCCTTGTACTAGACGCAGAGGAAGAGGAAGAGGTGGAGTAATCACATGCTTCACATGTGGAAAGAATGGGCATAAGTCTTATGAGTGTTCAGAGAAAAAGAAGGACATTGGAGAAGCTCACATCACCGAAGCACAGAGGTGGGATGTTAAGGAAAAAGACGCTGAAGGCGGAAGATCGCTGATGATGCGAAAAGTCCTTTTGACACCTGAGAAGGAGGTGGAGAGTTCAGTCCAAAGGACTAGACTTTTCAAGACTGCTTTCAAGACCAAGGACAGGGTATGCAAGGTCATTGTAGACAGTGGTAGTATGGATAATCTCGTTTCAACCGAGATGGTAGAGAAACTGGAGCTGGAGACGACTGATCATCCAAGCCCATACAAAGTTTCGTGGCTACAGAAGGACACCAGGTAACTGTCACTAAACAATGCTTGGTTGAATTCAAGATATGGGGATATAATGATAAAATATTGTGTGATGTCATTCCTATGGATGTTTTTCATCTATTGCTAGGTAGGCCATGGAAATATGACAGAAATGTGATTCATGATGGGAGAATGAACACATACACCCTGGAGAAGAATGGGAGGACACACATGTTGCTTCTGATAAAGGATAAGGAGGTGAAGCCTGAAGTAAGAAACACTGTACTTCTCATGAGTGGGAAGGAACTCCTTAATGAGGTTAAGAAGAAGGAGGATCCATAGTTTATTGTGGTCAGAAAACCAAATATTGTTTTGACTAGCACAAGAGTGGACGATTTTCCAGAAGAAGTTCAGGAACTGCTGGAAGAGTTCGTTGACATTGTAGTGGATGAATTACCTCGTTCGTTGCCACCAATCAGAAGTGTGAGTCATCATATTAATCTCATACCAGGAGCTAGTTTTCCAAACAAAGCTGCGTACAGATTGACGCCGCAAGAGAATGAAGAGGTCAAGAAACAAGTCCAGGATTTGTTGGACAAAGGTTTGGTCATGGAAATCTTGAGTCCATGTGTTTTTCCAATAGTACTCAGTCCGAAGAAAGACAGAGGCTGGAGGATGTGTACTAATTCAAGGGCAATTAATAAGATAACCATCAAGTACAGATTTCCATTGCCGAGGATGGATGATTTGATGGATTGCTTGAATGGAGCAAAGTATTTTTCAAAGATTGATTTGAAAAGCAGTTATCATCAAATCTGCATGAGAGAAGGTGATGAATGGAAGACAACATTCAAAACCAACGAAGGGTTGTATTAATGGCTTGTTATGCCATTTGGCTTAACAAATGCGCCAAGTACCTTCATGAGATTGATGAATGAAGTCCTGAGGGAGTTCATCGGGAAGTTTATCATTGTGTATTTGGATGACATACTGGTTTTCAGTAAAACAACAACGGAGCATCTGAAACATTTGGCTACAGTGATGCAAAAATTACAGCAGGAGAAGCTGTTGATAAACATGAAGAAATCCTCATTCATGAAGACATAACTCATCTAATTGGGGTTTGTTATTTCGGAAAATGAGTTGATGGTGGATCTAGATAAGGTGGAAGTGATCAAGAATTGTCCATCAGTGAGGAATGTTTTTGAGGTGAGAAGTTTTCACAGGTTATCTAGTTTCTACCGGAAGTTCATCAGGAATTTCAGTGGAATTAGTGCAGCAATGATGGATATAGTGAAGAAAAGACACAAGTCTTTTCACTGGACTGAAAAGGCTGAAAAGAGTTTCAATCTATTGAAGAGGAAGATTACAGAACAACCTGTTTTGGTGTTGCCGGATTTCTAGAAAAAATTTCAAGTGAAGTGCGATGCAAGAATATTTGCAATCGGGGAAGTCTTGAGCCAAGAAGATAGACCGATAACGTATTTCAGCGAGAAGCTAAATGAAGCAAAATTGAAATACTCCAGTTATGATAAGGAGTTTTATGCTATCATTTAGGCATTGAAGAAATGGAGGCATTACTTGATCCCGAAAGAATTTGTCTTGTACAGTGACAATCATGCACTACAGTTTGTGACTCAATAGGAAGAGTTGAATCATAAACATGTCAAATGGGTTGAGTATATGCAGAATTTCACATTTGTGATAAAACATATTTCTGGTACTGCTAACAAAGTTGTTGATGCTTTGAGCAGGAAGTGTTTGTTGTTGCAGGAGTTTCGAGTCAAAACACTGGGTTTTGATGATCTCAGGGACATGTACAGAGATGATCCAGATTTTAAGGAGGCGTATGAAGCAGCTGAGAATCCAATTATTCGAGACAGAATCCCGTGGATAGAGTATATGATCCAGGAAGGATTATTGTTCAGAGGTAATCAACTGTGTATTCGAAAATGCTCCATGAGGGAGAATTTGCTGAAGGAGAAACACAATGGAGGATTAGCAGGACATTTTGGTCACGACAAGACGTTCACAAAATTGAACGAGTCATATTTTTGGCTGGGAATGCGAGTAGATGTCAAGAGATTTGTGGACAGATGTAGAATTTGTCAGCATTCGAAAGGAAGAAAATAGAATGTAGGGTTCTATTAACCATTTCCCATACCGGAAAGGCCGTGGGATGCGATTAGCATGGATTTTGTATTGGGGTTTCCAAGAACACAAAGAGGTGTTGATTCAATCTTTGTGTTGGTGGATATATTTTCCAAAATGGCACACTTCATTCCATGTCAGAAGACTAGTGACACAACTCACATTGCAAACCTGTTTTTCAAAGAGGTCATTTGACTTTATGGTTTGCTGAGGAGCATTGTTTCGGATCGAGACACCAAATTCATAGGGCATTTTTGGAGGACCTTATGGAAGAAGATGGGAACTAACTTGGCATTTAGTTCGGCTTATCATCCTCATACGGATGGAAAAACGGAAGTGGTGAACAAAAGTCTGGGAGACTTGTTGAGGAGCTTGGTGATAGAACACCACAGCCAGTGGGATAACATATTACCACAGGCAGAGTTTGCGTATAACGACTTAGTTAACAGAAGCACAGGGTAAATTCCATTTCAGATTGTATATCGCATGTGACCGAGAGGAATTATGAACTGAGGGATTCAAAATAGACTGCGACTAGGAGCACTAGTGCAGAAGAATTCGCAGAGGCAATGAAAGAACTTCACAGCCAGGTGAAGGAACGATTGCGAAATTCGAGCCAGGAATATAAACGCAGGGCAGATCAACACAGAAGAAAACTTCAATTTGAGGTTGGTGATCTAGTTCTGGCACACTTGAGGAAAGAAAGTTTCCCGAGAGGAACGTATGATAAGTTAAAGATGAAAAAAATCGGACCATGTAGGGTCTTGAAGAAATTTGGGACGAATGCTTATGAGATTGAATTACCCGATGGGATCGGAATTTCTCTGATATTCAATATCTCGGATTTGTACCCATATAGAGCTGGAGAAGCAGAGACTGGAGATGAGAAACCATTGATCCAGTGGACAAAGCAGATGCCAGTTGCAGAGAAACCGCACATGGAGTGCATACTGGACAAAAGAATTGGCAAGAAGACCAGGAGGAAAGAATACTTTGAATATCTGGTCAAGTGGAAGAACCATCCAGTTGAAGATGCCATCTGGGAGACTGAAGCAGAGATATAGAAACATGGACAGGAGCCCATGAAAGTTTTCAAGCGAGGGAGTATGATGCAGGAGCATCTCCCACATCAAGCGAGCCAACGCGGAAGGCAAGAGACAGCTGGACAAGCGCCAACAAAAATTCTGAAATCACCTTGGAATTGTTGCGCGATCTTAAATGAGCCATTAAGATGAGGCACACTTGTGTAATGTAAATGGACCTTGAGCCTTTAGCTCTCGTCCTTAGTAGGTATGAGGCATTTAAGATAGTAAATGCGGGTAGATAGGATTTAATTCTAGATTAGACAGTTTTAGAGCGCAAGAGGGAAAACAGGATATAGACACCCTCATTTTGTATTGTAATATTATTGAATCAGAGATAGAAGCATTGGAGCATAGGAGCATGCAGAGAGCCATGTAAGAACACCCATGTACAGATATTTGAATTAATAGAAAGAGTTGATTCAGATTCATGGTGTGTGTTGATTCTCTGTGTATTGATGCTGAATGGTATGCTCATGAATGTTTGCTTCCTGTTATACATTTGCTTTATATGCTGTATATATGATTTCATGGTTGAGATAGAAGTCTGAAAGGGTGAAGGAATGAGTTTCAATTGTTTCTCTATCTGAGCTTGAGTTCCTGCAAGGAGTGCAGTCGAAGTGTCCACAAGGAGTGCATTGACAGGGGGCTTAGGTAGTTTAGCTTTTTTCTCATTCACCCAAGGATGCAATTGGACATAGGAGCCATGCAAGGAGGGCACAGACTGATTGAAGTTCAGGGTTGTAAACCTGAGCAAGAGCTGAAGGACTGCTGTTGTAGGTGTGCGCAGAGTCGAAAAGATTCAACACTTGGGAAGTTGTTGAATGTCTGCCGCAAGGAATGCATGCAGGGTTCTCTGAAAGATTCAGAGTTGGTAAAGATTAGGAAGTGCAGGACCTTCGAGTTATCACTAAAGGAAGGCACAGGAATTTTGTGCCATGGAGTGTTCAAATAGGCGTTGCAGGTTTGCACACAGGAGGCAAGTTCCGCAGAGGAACACTTAGTCATTTCGTAGATTTCTCAAAGAAGGAAAGGATGATTGGTATTCTCCGAGGAGGATTCGCGACATCCCAGGAGCCGTTAGATCTTGCAGAGGTACAAGGGAGATACGGTAGATTAATTCAGAGGTTTGAAGCTCAGGAGGGGCAGGACTGTAGATTTGAGTCACGAGGACCATCAGATTCACACGTGGGATCATGCATCGGGGTTTCGTGGGTTGAAGTCCTGTGAATATAGCAACATAAATCGCGAAATTGTGATTCGTGATATCCCGACGGTTAAGTAATTAGTGTGGGGCCATAGGATTCGGTGACGGGGAATAGGTGGCACACCATTTCAGGGTTTCGCAGCAAGAAGTCCCGAAACATTGACATCAAGATTCGCGATCCCGTGAAGTCCGAAATCCCGATAGAAGTGACAGGAAGTTGAAGGGTCAAACTCACACATGCGTCAGAGTTTCAGCATATCGGGAATCAGGAGTCAGGAATATGAGTTACTCAACATTGCGAGTGCCGAATTCGCGATAGAGAAAGTCCCGATAGGGAAAGGGTCAGCGTTGACTGTATCGGCATTCAAGGATTCGAGAGTGCAACGCTCGACCATTGGATTCGTGAAGTCGCGAAGTCCGATCCCCCGATAAGTAAAGAGGGGATCACGCGAAGAGTTCTGTGGGTGTAGACTTCCCGATAGGGAAATAGAAGGACATTAGAGTTCTTCGGGCCATGGAAAAGGGAAGATCCTGTGAGCGGACGTGCTTGCAAGTGCGGCTGCATCATCTAATGCACAACCATCTGCATATTGAATCCCATAACTTAGTGTGCCCTGAACATATTTGAGGATGTGCTCAAAATCCTTCCAGTGCAGATCATGGGGTTCCTGCATGTATCTGGAAACTGCTCCTACCGCATATGATATATCTGGACGACTGTGGGTGAGATACACAATACTCCCCACTAAATTTCGATACAAAGTGCTATCCACTAATAGTGTATCCCATCCATCCTCAAGTCTGATCCCAGATAAGAAGGGTGTAGGTGAAAACTTATATTCTATCATGTGGAATCTATCCAGAAGATCCCTGACATACCTAGCATGAGAAATTTTGATGCTATAAGCATCCTGACTGATATCAAGACCAAGAAAAAAGTGTAGTGTACCCATGCCCATCATAGAGAACCTGTCATGAAAAATATCTTTGACCAAACCAATGGATGAAGTAGAGCTACCAATGATCAAAAGATCATCAACATAGAGTACTAAAATCATCACAGATTCAATACTCCTCAGCATGTATAAATTGGAATCAGATTTACATCTAACAAAGTCATGTGAAAGAAAGTAAGAATCCATATTTGCATACCATTCTCTAGGTGTCTTCTTGAAGCCATAGAGAGAATTATTCCATCTGCATACTAAAGATGAGTTCTGAATGAACCCCTATGGCTTCTCCATGTAGATATCCTATGAACGTTCACCATGAAGAAAATCATTCTTCACATCCATCTGGTGAACTTCCCATTCTTTGGCTACTACAATGGCTAGATCCAAGTGAATGGAGTTCATATTTTCTACAGGAGAAAAGGTATCATCATAATCTATCCCATGGATTTGCTGAAATCCTTTTGCAACTAATTAGGCCTTGTACCTACTCACTTGACCATATGTTTCTCTCTTGGTCTCGTAGACCCATTTGCATCTGAAATGTTTCCTCCCTAGTGGAAGTGGAACCATATCCAAAGTCTGATTCTCTAGGAGAGAGTCATTCTCCTCTTTCATGGCTACTTCCCATAGTGGATTACCAATAACCTCACTATAGGTATGTGGATCAGAAGATTGAACCATATAACAATGCATTGACATCGCTGGTTCAAAAGCTGAAATTATATGAGAAGGATCCACATGCTGAGATCGAGTACTTCTCGAATCGAATGGATCCCCTACATGGTTTCTTGCTGCTTGAAGTGTGGACTGTGCCCACTTGAGAATTTGCTGAAGATATGACACTCGATCCTCATTTGGTTGTACTACCTTTTCATCTGCATGTACAAAATCCTGTGAATCTATGTCTGAATATGTAGCATATGAGTGTGTTTAATCATCATCTTTGATGTCTGAAACTGATGGAAGCACAAGAGTCTCTACATGTTGCAATGGAGGTGCATGCAAATGACACTCCTCAAATTGAACATTGTGCTCAATGATGAGCCGATCTATAGAGGGATCAATCGATCTCTACCCCTTCACATCATTTGGATATCCCACAAAGATGCAAGGTGTGCTATATGGATCTAAGGCTTTCCTCTTTTCAGAAGGAATATGGGCCCATGCTCTAGATACAAATATGCAGAAGTGCATGACATATGGTTTGTCACCTATCCAAGCCTCAAAAGGTGTCCTATCCTCAATACATATATGAGGTTCTTTGTTCTGTATGAAAGAAACACATTTAAGTGCCTCAACCCAAAGCTTGGAAGGAAGTGATCTTGCATGCAACATGCAACTGGTCATATCCTTGAGAGACCTGTTCTTCCTTTCAAAAACTCCATTATGATGTGGAGTGTATGGAACTGTGTGTTGCAACTGGATACTAGTTTCACGACAAAGATTATGAACATCTTTGTTGATATACTCCCCTCCATTATTTGTACGTAGGATCTTGATTTTCTTCCCAATTTGTGTCTCTACTAGAGCTTTGAAGTTTTTTAAATGCTCAAAAACTTCAGACTTTTGTCTAAGAAAATAAACCCAAGTATAGTGTGAGTAACCATGAATAAATGTAAGAACATACCTTGGTTTTCTGATGGACGGATGTGGAAATGGACCCATGAGATCACTGTGAACAAGCTCCAGGGAAGAGAAGGCTCTCATTGCTTTCCCCTTTTCAAACTTCTCTTCAGGATGCTTTCCAAGAATGCATCCTTCACAAACCCCTTCAGAAAAGTGAATGTCTTGAAATCCTTTGACCATTCTTTGCCTGGAAAGTCGTTGCATGTACCTAAAGTTTAAATTACCAAATCTCTCATGCCATAATCTACTATTATCATTAGCATGTGTAAGTAGAAAATATGATTCATAGTCAGTAAACTTAGTGAAGTTATACAACCATGATTTGTGATCTACCTCACCAACTGCAATAATGGAATTGTCATGCATGTCAAGTACAATAACTAATTCTGATGTAATTTCAACCCTTTTATCTGTTTGGGTGATTTAATAAAATGAGATCAGATTTATAGAAATATTTTGAACATGTAAAAAATTCTCAAAACTTCCATTACGGAGTTCCACTCTTCCCTCTCATGCAACTGCTATTGGAGTATCATCCCCCATGAGAATAGGAGGTCCAGAGCATGAACTCAAAGAAGTAAAAAATTCCTCTTTAGATTCCATATCATGGGATGCGCCATAATCTATAATCCATGAATCATATGAGGAATTAATTGCAACCAGAGAATGATGATTACCTCTCTTAGGCGCATGGTCTTCTTACTTCTTCATCTTGGCTCCTTCAGGAATGAAGTCTCCAAGGTTATTCTTTTGAAGTACATGTGTCATAAGATATATCTACTTCTTCATGCATGTGGATTCTTCATGATTCGGTTTATTGTAATATGTGTACTTCTTTCCCTTCTTCTTATTCCCTTTGGAATTTGAAGAATCTTTGGAACCTGAAGAATCCTTGAAGGGTTTGGAATATCCATCCTTCTTTGACTCTGGATGTGATAACTCCTTTCGTTTCTTATTTGATTTCTGATTGAATGACCCTTTTCCATCATGCATGGTGAGTGCATGTTCTTTGGGATATTTCATAAGGCCCATGTATATGATTTTTTTCTTCTCTTGTGTGATAGACTCAATGAATTGAGTCATTATAGGAATTTTCCAATTTTCTCAAAAAAGACATCTGTCGGAATAGAAATTGAAGACATATACAGTATATTCTGGTCCTAGCTTGGCCAAGATTGATAGAATAAGTTGTTTCTCTTGTGTATACTTGTCAATACCACATTCACCCAAGATCAATAGAAAAGACTTAAATTTAGTAAAGAAATCTTTTATATTATCAAAAATTTTAGGGTCTAAGGTGTTCAACTCTACCTCAAGCATATGACCTCGCATCTCATCCTGCTTTCCAAAGAGTCCTTCCAAGGTGGTCCATATCTCATTTGGAGTCTTGCATGTGGACACATGAAACCATATATCAGTGGATATTAACTCAAGAAGTAGTCATGTGGCCTCATCCTTACGGTTCGCTCATCTGGTTTTCTCAAGCGCTAATGTAAGTTATGTTTCTGTCGCCATCGTCAAATTATACAATCCTTTTCTTTTGAGTTGGAATGCGACCTTTGGATTCCATTCAAAATAGTTGTATGATGTGAGTATTATCACCAAACTTGATTGAATAAGTTGCATCCTCTCCATCCCTACTATTGTTTTAGAAAAGATCTTGAAAACCGAGATCGTGGATTCCGAGATATGATAGACGGTTCTATGACAACTGTAGATATGATAAAACAAATATATCTCCTAAAATATGATATTGGTTTTGGACATTGTTGGTGAGCATGAGCATCCCTATATTATACATCTATGGTCACAATTTTAGCCTGACCCAGATCACGGATTTTGAGATATGGCTATTTTACTACAAAAAACCAATTTTCTGGAGGGTACTGAATCGTCACACCCTAGAGAAGGTTACGCTGCGACGATTAAATTGCCACACCCTAGAGAAGGTTACAATGTGACAATTGTGAAAAAATGAATCGTCGCACCTTGGGTGAAGAGTACAGTGCGACGACATCGCCCCCTAAACTATGTATAGGTTGCGATGATCCCCAAGGATTTTTTTTCTCTTAAGTCTGAGTTAGATTGTCGTACCCTTCGATAGGAATAGGCTACAACGATTCCAACCATCGCACTCTTCTATAGGGATAGGCTGCGACGATGGTGGAAACTAGGTTTACTCAATCCTCTTTTGCTCTTCTCTAGTTTGTCTGAGTTGCTCCAAGCAGCTCGACTCTGATACCATGTTAGTGTTTCATGGAAACCTACATAAGAGACCTAGTTAAAGCATACACAATCAAAGCTTATCAAGAAAAGGAAGAGAGATACAACATGAAGAATGAGAATCAATGTATATTATGATCAGTTCAATGAGTGAGTGATATTCACTCATATAGACAATGACATTCTATAATTAGGAATGCATGCATAATAGTGATGGTATAAAATTAGAAAGTCTAAAATATAACTAGTTAGTTAACTCCCATTGAACTAGTGTTACTCCCATTGAACTAGTGTGCCGAAAATAGAAATTTCTCCAACAAGATTCCCTCAATACAAGTATCAAGAACTTATATATGCAGAGAGAGCTACGCTGGTTAGTATATATACAGTTTCAAACAAAACAATAAATCCCAATTGGGGTACAATTCTAGAAATCTGAATTTCGAGCATGTAAATTGACGGGATCTGAATTTATTTGTGAATCCAAGGCACTATGTTCCTGATCCAGAATTGGATCTAGGAGGCTTCGTAGATCTAGAGAAGGCTAAAAAATGGAAGTTGGAATTGAATGAAACCAATTCCATTGCAACTGGCTCGTCGCACTGATTCCGACCATATATTTACTTTCTCAAACATAAGTTGTATGCGAGATTTATCGCACTCTGACCGTTTTCCCAAACAATGAAAAAGTCAACTAAAAAAAGTCAATGACGATGTCAGCATGACATCTTGCTGACATCATCATGCTAACATCAACAAAGTGACATGTGGCAACACAAGGAACAGAGTGACTGAGCAGTGACAGGGGCCAATACAATGTTGACAAGTGGCATCATTGAGGACCAATGAAAGGGTGCCACATGGCCTAGACATGGGCTTCCACGTGGCACCCCATCACTAGTTGAAGGGAAAAATTATTTGGAGCTCATGGGGTTCGAACACAAGACCTATGGCTAGATAAATATCTTTAGGAATGGTTCATTAGCCAATGTGCCACCTTTGTAACTTGGGTATTAAAACCCACATTATAATATTTGAAGTATTGTAATGTGTTAAATGGGGGCGGAAAGGGATGGGGCTAGGCCCCAGCCCAGGGATTTATGAAATTCCATGTGTCTATGCCTCAACAAATGCACAGAAGCTTCCAGGATAAGCCACGGATAAGGGCCCTCCCTCTGCCCTAAGACCAAGGTTAAGACCATAGGTCAGGCGCATTGGGTAAGGGCGTGGTCCTATTGTGGGATGCCACATGACTAGAGCATAGTTGGGGCACAGAAGAATGGGTATAGCCCTCAATTCCATGGGATTTCATATGACCATGCAGAGGGGCCAACACATAGGTGATAGTGTGTAGGTTAGACCATGGTTCCACCCAAAACACATGCGACCAGGTGTTAGCCTAAGAGGGGGCCAACGCACAGCCCTTTGGGCTGGCACTTGGCCATATGTAGTATCCATATGACCATTTAAGGGGGAGTGCACCCAAAAAAAGGGGCTAATCACAATGATATATTGCAAAGTGGGTTTTTACCCTATGTTAGTGGATTCTTAATTGATTTTGGCATGTTATTAGAAGAGTTTGCCCATTATTGGGGGATATTGGGCCCTTTTTGAGGTTAGTTTTTGGGAGGAAGTTGGGGGATGATAACCAACCTCAGATATATATAACCAGGTCTTCTTAAGGCCATGGAGGATATTCAGAGAAGAGTTATGTTGAAGGAAAGTCAAGCCAAATCCATTTTTATGCAGGGAAGTTGTTGAGGAGCGCACCTTTGCGGACCATTTTTGGGAACTTCGATCATCCATTTTGAGTGTTGTTTCTTCTGTTGGGTTCTTGAGATTTGGGAGAACAATACCAGATCAATTTTGTAGTCTTATGGAGATTCTGTGATGTACTTATTGATCTTTGAACAGAAATAAAGAAGCCTCACTCACTAAGACAAAGGCTCGAAGATGTAGGCGAGATTGCCGAACTCCGTTATCACTTCTCTTGTTATGGTTTGTTGTTTATTGCTTCATTTCAGTTCTGTGCATTTTTATGTGGTTGTGATAACTTCTCATATCTTCTTCCTCTTTCTTTAAGCTTCCTTAAATGGTTAATCAAAACATGCTTAATAACTCAACCATAGTCATTTAAAATATCTTTTCAGATCAAGTGGTATCAGAGCTAGTTGACATTTGGATTTGAGTTTTGCATGTTAACCAGGGAAAATATATTTCGTGGTGAACTCAAGATTGTTGAAGAGAATCCATTGATTGTATTGAGAAAGAGAACTTCTCAAAGGGAGAAGATGACATCGAAAGAGGGACTTTCTCTTGATGAGAAAGAGTTTCAAAAAACTTTCGTTGCTATGTTGGAGATGGTGAAAGTTTTGTACGAGGATTACTTGGAATGAAATAGACCAGTTTTGGGTGAATATTCAAAGGGAAAAAGTGAATAAGGATATGATCCTCCTCAGATTCCTCCTTCACCTCCATCATCACCTCCTTCTTCTTCAAGTTCAAGTTCTAAATCCAATGCAAAGAAACATGTTCATAAACATAAGAATGAAATGCCATTATTGAAACTTGATGTTAAATTTGAATTACCCATACATTATGGTGAAGTTAATGCAAAGAGACTTGACAATTGGGTCAGGAAGATGGAGGTTTACTTGAGACTTGTAGGTACAATTCTCATCTGGTGGAAAAACAAGTTGCAAAATGAAACACAACAAGTGGGTAATGTATTTCCATCATGGAAAAGTTTCATTTATGCACTTAGAAAGCAATTCTATCCTTTGGGTTGTAAAGAAAAATCATTAATTGAATGGCAAGCTTTAAAACTAAGAAAAGGACAAATAGTACAAGAGTATACATATGACTTTCGTAAAATGGCATTGATTTTAGATATCCCTTTACATACACATGAAACCCATATGAAATATATAGGAGGTTTATCTGCACATATTAGAAATATTGTATTCATGATTGGACCCACTAACCTTGATGAGGTTTCTATTCAAGCGACATATATTGAAGCAGGGAAAGCAGGTGTATCAGGGGAATCATCTTCAAGGAAAGAGGATAAGAGGAAGTGGCATGGAAAAAAGTCAAATGCAGAGACAAGAAAGGAAGAGAGGCCCTCTTGCAAGCATTGCAAGAAAGAGGGGCATGATGAGGACAAATGTCGGCAGTTGCATCCCGAGAAGAGGCCAAAGTGGTTCAAGGAAAGGTAAGGGAAGCAAACAGTTGCAACAGAAACAAGACCCATAGACTTGGGATCGGATTCAGGTGATGAATCAAAGGTCTCATTGGTTGGTATGACAAGTAAAATTGGTGAAGGCATTGATTGTAGAAGTAAATTGTTTCATATAAGAGTAATCATGCGACACACTAAGGTTGATACATTAATCGACATTGGAACTCAATATAATCTAATATCAGAAGAATTGGTTAATAAATTGGGATTAAAAACACAAGTACATCATAAGCCATACACACTTAAATGGATAATAAATCATCATCAAATGCACATAACAAAACAATGCAAATTAAAATTTGCAATTTCATATAAGTATGTGGACAAGGTAACATGTGATGTAGTGCCACTAAGAGAATGTGGAATGGTCTTAGGTAGTCCATACTTGTTTGATCGTAAAGAAATCATCTATAGGACAAAGAATCAATATCAATTAACCAAAGTAGGTCAAGATTATGTAGTTCATGCTCATCATGTCAAGGAAAATAAAACACTTCAAACAATGGAACAATTAAAGAAGGAATTTCAAGCAAGAAACAAACCAATAATTGTTTCAAATGAAGTAATCAATCTTAAGAAAGAACATGAAATGATTGTTGAATGGAAAATCAATCACAGTTTGCTTCAAGATAAGCTCATGTCGTGCAAATATTACAAGTATATCATCTCATTTGCAGTCATATTTTTATGCTATCATTAGTAATGTTGTCTACATGAATGATATTGGCTTCAGTAAAATGTGACAGGGTTCAAATGGCTAACAATATAATGCTCTGAGTTGTCATGATTGTGTTAAAGTTGATATTGATGAGACAGGTGCACATGACAGAGTTCAGAGACATAGGATAAGTCGAGTGGCCTATCCAGAGCTTGTTGACTGGTCAGTAACCTTTTTGGGACCAAAAGGTCCTTAGTGGGGAGGTGTGATCCAGAATCGGATCCAAGAGGTTTCCCAGGTCCAGAAAAGGATAAAAAATTAAAGTTATTAGAATCAAATGAAACCAATTCCATTGCGACCATCTCGTCGTGCTAATTCTGGCCATATATTTACTTTCTCAAATAGACGGTGTATGCTAGAGTTATCGCACTCTGACCATTTTCCCAAACAACTAAAAAGTTAATAGGTCAACTGGAAAAAGTCAATGATGATGTCAACATGATGTCCTGATGACATCATCATGCTGACATCAACAAAGTGACATGTGGCAGCACAGGTAGTAGGGTGACTAGGTAGTGATAGGGATCGATATAACATTGACAAGTGCCATCATTGACAACCAATGAAAGGGTGCAATGTGGCCCCCCATCTCTAGTTGAAGGGAAAAATTATTTGGAGCTCATGGGGTTCAAACCCAAGACCTATGGCTAAATCAATCACTTTAGGAAGGGTTCATTAGCCAACGTGCCACCTTTATAACTTGGGTATTAAAACCCACATTATAATATTTGAAGTATTGTAATGTGTTAAATGGGGGCAGAAAGGGCTAGGGCTAGGCCCCAACCCACGGATTTATGCAATTCCATGTGTCTACACATCAACAAATGTGCAGAAGATTCATGGATAAGCCACAGATAAGGGCGCTCCCTCTGCCATAAGACCAGGGTTAATACCATGGGCCAGGCACGTTGGGTAAGTGTGCGGTCCTATTGTGGGATGCCACATAACCAGAGCACAGTTGGGTGCAAAAGAATGGGGATCCCCCCCAATTTCATGGGATTTCATATGACCATGTAGAAGGGCCAACACATAGGTGACAATGTGGATTTTATACCATGGTTCCGCCCAAAACACATGCGACCATGTGTTACCCTAAGAGGGGGCCACCTCACAGCCCTTTGGGCTAGCGCTTGGCCATATGTAGTATCCATATGACCATTTAAGGGGGCACGCGCCCAAAAAAAGGAGCTAAGAAAAATAATATATTGCAAAGTGGGATTTTACCCTATGTTTGTGTATGTTTAATTGATTTTGTCCTGTTATTAGAAGATTTATCCCATTATTGGGGGATATTGGGCCCTTTTTGAGGCCATCTTTTGGGAGGAAGTTGGGGGATGATAAAAAACCTCAGATATATATAAACCATGCCTTCTTGAGGCCATGGAAGATGGTCAAAGAAGATTTATGCTGAAGGAAATCCAAGCCAAAGCCATTTTTATGCAGGGAAGTTGTTGAGGAGCGCACCTTTATGGGCCATTTCTGGGAGCTTCGGTCATCCATTTTGAGTGTCGTTTATTTTGTTGGGTTCTTGAGATTTGGGAGAACAAGAACATATCTGTATTGTAGCCTTATGGCACTGCTGTGATGTACTTATTGAGATTTGAACAGAAATAAAGATGCCTCACCCACTAAGACAAAGGCCCGGAGACGTAGGCGAGATTGCCAAACTCTGTTATCACTTCTCTCGTTATGGTTTTCTATTTATTGCTTCATTTCAGTTCTATACATGTTTATGTGGATGTGATAACTTCTCATATCTTCTTCCTCTTTCTTTAAGCTTCCTTAAATGGTTAATCAACACATGCTTAATAACTCAACCATAGTCATTTAAAATATCTTTTCAGATCAGTTTCACAACTCACACAAAAAGTATACAAATACAACAAAGGGAATTCTAATCCCTTCATAAATCTCAAGGGTTATATGGTATATGTTGTCCCTTGACCAAGTTTTGAGGAACACTTGTTCATATTTGACTGTTTTTTGGACTTCGACAACTTGTCCAATATGGAGCGCAACATGAAGCAGAAATCGTGGAAGCTAGACCCTTTTTTGGGTCCTTTTAGGGTTTTGGGTTAATGTAATGGGAAAAGGATGTTGGCCCATGGTTTCATCCACGCTTAGGCCCACTTTTGTAATGTATAAATAGATAGGCAATGTAATAAATAGTAGAAGTTGTTGCTTAGTGCACTTGGTGATTGCTTAGTGCAAGTTGGCTAAAGTGCTAAGAGTTGTATCTGTGTGATAAAATATTGTAAGGCTTTGTGCATTGTGTAAGACTTGCAGAGCTGGGTGAAATTCCCTGTGAGAGACTGTAGAAGGCTTTGTGCTGTAAGGCAAGGAAGAAGGATCTAGCGAGCTACATAGATCTTCTGTCTTGTGCACAGTAAGGTTTGGAGGATTTGTGTTGTAACCGATTGAAGACATTAATAAAGAAGAAGGCTTTATGGACGTAGTCCCAGGGTGGGGGTGAACCATGGTAAATATGTGTGTTGTGCTCTGTGCCCCGACTTGATGTGCTTGTCTCTTCCTTTGCTAAGTGCTTTGATGTGTTTAGATAGGTATATTTATGCTTTGTGCTTATGATCTATGAATGAATGTTAGCTCTGATATGTATGAATATGCTTAGTGATGATCTACATGATCTGATCTATTTACTGTTACTAACTGTTGAAAGATCTTAGATCTAAGTAAATGTTGCGATGCTTTGTGCTATCTGCAAAGTATAATAAGAATGAATATTGATGAAGATTAATTTCTAAGTGCTCTGTTAAGTGTTAGAATCACAGGTCTGTGTCCCAGCTAAGGTTGCATACATCTAATTCCTACAACCACCCCTGCCTCTACCTCAAGTGATACTTCATCTACTTCGTAGGTGTTGCCGAAAGGGACAGTAGTTAGGGTTTTTTTGGTGCGCTGTTGTAGAGTTGAATTCTGGGTCTATCCCTGTGCCAAAAAATGGTTCCGTTGTTGGGACTGAAACTATGATTGTTGGGAACTGAGAAGAAGAAGATTTGTGCAAAGATTCATCCTAAAATTGTAAAATCTCTGTGCATGGATCTATGCCCTAGTGTGTAGTGATCCACTTGATCTAAAAAGATCCGTGCTAAAGAAGGAAGGAGAGATCTGAAGGAAAGAAGTCAGATTTGCAAGAAAAGAGGTTGATACTGAAGAAAAGAAGTAAGATATGAAAGCTCTGTGCTCTGATAAAGGTAAGAATAGTTAAAAGTTCTTAGATCTGGAAGCTTTGTGCCATGTATAAGTAAAAGAGGTGAATTTTTTTTTTCTAAAGTATGGATTTAGGTATGCTTGATAGATTTTGTCCTAGCTTGAAAACTAGGGCATTATTAGATGACAAAACATTTGATATGAATAGATCTGATAAGAATAATGATAGATATGTTATACCTATGCATAGAAATAATTTTTGGACTAACCAATGGATGCAGGATCCTAGAAATAAATTTTTGCAGGTTCGCCATTATGATCCTAGTGCGCAATATAAGAAAAGTTGGGGATCATTGAAGATAAAGAGAGGATTAAATCTTTGCTAGAGTTGTAGAAGACCAGGATATATTGCTAAGGAATGCCCTGGGAGAAACCCTAGTTGTTTATATTGTAAGGCTATGGACCATGAAGTACTGGATTGCCCTAGAATGATTGCTAGACTTGAAAAGATGAATAGAGAGAAAGCAAACCCTGAAGGAGATCAAGAGACTAAGATTATAGAAGAACCCCAGAAAGAATAAGAGATTATGTTGCTGAAAATGAAAGAAACCCTGGATGAACATAAAGATGCCAGTTTGTCAGATATCTTCAAAGAAAAGGAGAAAATCAAAGTAAGAATAGGATACTTCAACATTGACTATGCTCTGGATGAGGGAACATAGATGACCATTATGACAAAAAGTACTTGGGAAACCCTAGGAAGGCCTGCTATGGTTCCTTCACTAGGAAAAATAAGACTGTTTAAAGAAAAAATGGTAACCCTATGTGGCAGGATTACCCTGATAGCTATGAGTGCCCATGGAGCTTTGTTGGAGGAAGAATTTGAAGTTATTAAATTTATTGAGGACTATGCCCCATTTCCAGCTTTGTTAGGCAAGATCTAGATTGAAAAAGACCAGATCCAAAGAAAAGAAGAAAAGGAAGCCCTAGAACAAAAGAAGCAAGAACTCATGGAATTTATGACTAGAAAGATCACTTACTTGATGAAAGAACAAGATAATAGATATAAGCTATTAAACACCAGGGACTTGGATGTCGAAGATATAATCACATTAGAGGAACCATAGAAGACCGAAATACCTAATCCATATGATGAAGGTGTATTACCCTTGGATCTGAAGAAATAATCTTAGCATCACGAAGTGACTATGTCAAGAGAGGATAAGGATCAGAATGAAAAAAGGATGACCGAGACAAAGCTCACTAGGAAGAAGGCTAGGAAGCTAAGTAAGAAGAGAGACAAGATCGAAAAGATATAGAAGATTCCACAAGGAAATTCACAGAAGGAAAAATCACAGGAATTGAGCTTCACCGGGATACCAGAACAACGACATATGGCACTTCGATGTGGCGAAGAAATATAGCCATTTTATTGATAGACTCGTTTGAATTTTGCCCCGAACTGGAAGAAAATAATTAAAAGATCACTACTAGACCATTGGACCATGCCATAATGAATGGATCAATGTTCATGAAAGCTTCATACCTGTTGCAAGCAGACAGTTGACCAATTTCCTATTTATCTCGTCGCGCCGTGCCCGAAGAACACTTTTTCCAACTGAGAAATCGAAGCCCGCAGAACTAGTGATTGTCTACAGTGATCATTGCAAGCAAATTGTTCATCCTAGTGCAGCATTTTGAGATCATCGTGACCTCGATTATCTTTCCCGAGTGCGTATGTCTGACGAGCTCACTGAACTTGAGGAATCCGTCACAGAGGTCCTTCTTGAGTTAATGACTGAGAGAACCATGTCAGAAAGAAGAATGTCCATTGGAGTCCAAGCATCATCAAAGGGAGGAGTGCAAGCCTCCCCGTCGACTACTCGAGGAGGAACATTTCGAGCCGATGTGGAAAGAAGAACTAAGCATAAGGATGACATATCCAATGCGAAGTTAGTGCCATCCATCCTACCAGGTTACATACCCCCTCTGAGCGGCGAGATTACAATGTCCCTAGAGACTTTGAATACACCTTAGTCACTGCATACCTACCGAAAGGAGTGCGCACCTACCACGTAGATCAAGACAAGGTTACATTGTTGAAGTTTTGCAACTTCAACCAGGGGGACTGTAAAGCTTATAGCATGCTCACCCCATATAAGTTCTTGACGAGAACTAAGGGCAAGAATTTGAAGCTCATCCTTCAGCAATGGACGATGAACATCGCGCAGTCTACTTTTCTCAACGTCATGAATGTACCGCACTTCGACAGACACTAGAAGGTGAATGCTTGTGTAAAACTACTTCTAGAAAGTTACCATGGAGGATACCTATGGCTAGATCGTCGCATAACTGTTGATCCGGTGCTGATCAATAGGATCACCAGGCTTAGCATGCAGGGCCCTGATCCCCATGAGTACTATCCTAGAAAGACTACAGACCATGCTCTTGCGCAAAAGAGAAAAGAAGCCTATGGCGATGTTGAGAAAGGTGCAAGAGGCTACAAGGTAGATTCCATTGAAAGTGGCACAGTGCACCTCGCATGCTAACTAATCGCAAAGAAGTTGGTATGCAAGAATCGAAAAACACAAGTATCTAGATTTGTAGTTGACCTCCCAAGAAAGTGCACCGAGGGACTACAGATGAACTGGGAGAAGTACCTGGTGAATCAACTGAAGATGGACTACAAAGAAGCCCAGGATCAGGGGAATGAATTCCATTTTAGCTGGCTCATGATACTAATTGCTTTTGTTGCATGGGAGCTATCGGAAGGCACAACCTTCCCAGACCTAGACCCCTTTGAGCCACTAGCCACGAAGTTCATTACATTATGGTACTCGAATGACATGAGCAAGCAATGGAAATAAAATTTGTTTTCCACACGTACTACAACCAATTGAAAGAAGCCATAAGGAGTGAACCATGCATAACCCCGAACACTTTATAGAGATTCCAATCTCTGATAAAGTTCATCATTGATCGCCACTTTATATACCTAACCCCATGCATTGATGAGCAGCAGGAACAACTTCAGTCCTATTATAAGTTGATAGAAGAAGACCTAGAAGAGATCACCAAAGAATGGTCGGTGAACCTCCTTGTTCCTGTAGACCCCAAATAAATGTTCGACATTGACAGCCCCAGAACTGCGCAGGATACACCTAGGCCCATTAAGACAAAGAAAGAAAAGTTGAAGATGAAGACCGAAGAAGTCCAAGATGTTGACAGCCTATCTGTAAGGACAACTTCCATTACACCAGATGAAGTAGGTGATGATGAAGAAGGTACAAAAAACCAGAGAGTCAAAGTACCACTACCTCAGGATGAAGAAGACTCATCGAAGAAAAGCAAGGTCTCACCTCTGAAATCTTCCTCCAGAAAGAAACCAAGAACCCCTGTAACGAAACGAAGATGCGAACTGCCCTCACATTGGATGATTTTGATTTCATTGTTGCAGTGGTCAATGATGCTTCAAAGGAAATCATAGAGAAGCAGGAGATGAAACAGGAAAAAATGTATAGCCAGATTGAGATCGCACTCCAGGGAGTACAACAAGCACTCTAGTCTAGCCGAGCAACCTCCACTGCACCTCTGCTAGAAGGAACAACATAAGCGAGAGATGAATCCATTCATCTCCGCAAGATTGTTGATACAGTCGAAGTACGCCTTCGACATGCTCAAGAAGAAAAAGTGCAGGCCACCCAGGCCCTAAAGAAAGCACAAGAGGAACTTACTGAACAACGCTGAACCGTGCAACAAGAGAAGAATGATCTCTAAGCAAAATTTGAAGAAGACAGGGCGAAGATCCAAAAAGAGAAAGAGCAGCTACTTGCAAAGAAGATAGGAATTGAAGAAGCTGTCAACATAGCATTTTTCTTTGTGACCAGCTTAGATCAGAAGGCCGAAGAGCCCATAGAGCACCAAGTGACAAAGATGGCTGAAGTTATTCAGAAAATTCAACAAAGGTTTGTGGAATTAGAGCTTCAGACCATACCACAGACTCCGAAAGAAGTGCATGACCAATGAGAATTGAATGCTCAGAACACAGTCGAGAGGATTAAAACACTTGCTGTAGATTGTGAAAAGATAAGTAGCAGAAGTGCATAGATATATGAACAACTATCTGAAGACCCAGAGTTGAAGAAACTGGAGTCCCAACTCCAGGAAGAAAAGCAACAAGCCGATAAAGTATAGGCGCAACTCAATCTCCTGTCACCCATCGAGAGGATGAAGAGATCCCAGGAACAACGCACTACCCAACAACTCATTCTTACCACACAGAATAGAGTAATGGAAGTCACCCAAAAACTCCAGCCAAGCCAAGAGGCGGCCTACCTATTGTTTGAAGAAATTGAAGGCAAAGGAACACTACTTGAACAAGTAGTTTCTACAATCGAGCAACAACTGGAAGGACCTATCAGAAAAGTAGTTGTTTAGGAATTTTGTTAGGGTCCTAACCCGCACATAGGTAGATCAATATATTCGAATGTAATAAAGGTCAATATTAATAAGTCCTTTCAATAAAATAGAATAAGGTGGATGTAAGAAGACCTAATAGAAGCTTCCGCTTCTAGAAGGATCTTCCTCTAGATGCTTCTTTTTAGTATAAATAGAAGTCGAGGGTATGAGAAACCTAGCTTGGAGATTATTGTAATAGAGCTTTTCTCAACTGGAGTTTTCCCTTTCAAAGAGGCTCGTGAACATTGCTTTCAGATTCAAAGTGTTGTTTCTATTGTTATTCTTATATCATTTCAGTGTTATTGTGGTGAATGTTCTAGCTATATTGTCGTTATTCTTCCATTACTAGCATTTTATTTATGTTCTCCATACATTTTATATCTGGTATATTACAAGTGGTATCAGAGCACTTTCCTCGATAGAAAGTGTGGGTTAAATTTTTTCAGGGTAGAGACGTATTCTAATGTCTTTAAGCCACAAAGGTCTGTCATTACATGCATAAACCTGCAGTTGAGGGATTCATACATGCAGGAAATACAAGTGGTACTTAAGCGCACATCTGCTGGCCACCCTTATAACCCATGTTGGTACCCCTTCAAGTGGTAGTGCATCAGATAACACCTGTGTACGGATCGACCTAGATTACCCGAAGCCCTCTTTAGATAAACTGATCGGCTGCTTGATTGCTATAGTGTCACTGAGAAAAACACTCGGGAAGATACTCTCTAGTACCTGAGTAGTCGGGTAGTACGACTAAGGGTACGATCTATCCTCCTTAGTTATTTCCCTGAGATATTGGGATGAGTACTACTGTTGGACCCCACACGTATATCAGAGAGATATAGCACAGGGAAAACCCTTGTCTGTAGAACCCTTGAATACCTAACCCTTGGGGACAAAAACATAAACAAATTAAAACATACAAGATCTATTGTTGCGCAACTGTGTTCAGGTTGCCAAGTAAATACACATTTCTTTCTGGTTAATCATTTGGTCATTTCCTCTCTGAAGTATTCTTTAGACCAGAGTATAACTAAATAAATAAATAAAAAAAGTATG
>SNQJ01S0145792.1:3808-24028 GCA_010110895.2 Picea sitchensis
GGGTTATGCAACTGCTGAGAGGGGTGCTCGTTTCCACCCAACCGTAGGCTTAGCGACTCCCAACGGATTTACCACCAGCCACCCCCGAGCTGAGACCACGATCTTGCGAGACTGTGTCTCTCTGTCTGCCATTGACTAGGAGCGAAGGTTGCAATCCTTTCTCTCTGCTATCACTCACTCTGCGTAATTCCAGAGTTCCCCTCGCCTCTACCCCCAATCGCTTCTACCTTACGCCTTATCCTCTTGCGAGGTTGCATGTGGCATGATTATCCTCGCGTCTGGTCAGGCCTGACGGCTCTACGGATGGGCGGTTCACCATCCCATCCCTCATTAATCCATCCACCTACCAGCTTGCGAGACATTAAATTCGGGGCCAGCGAGTTGATTTTGGTTCTCTGGGCCAGTGGAGTCCAAATACGGTGTTAATTCTCAGTGGAAGTTAGCGCCACCTTTCCAGGTGCCTTCCATCGCCATCGTGGTCTCTTTTCTGCACATCCCCTCTCAGCAGTCCTGCAATATAAATTCATAATGTTATTTACATTCATCGATCTTCTTCATAAGGTCCATTCACATCATACATTCACATTTTCATCATGATTTAGCATGGTAATTACTATATTAGTATTAATTACAAATTTGGGGGAAACAGGGTGTTACATAGTCAGATACCCTATCTTACACAAGGTGTATCTACAAATGTAAGATGACCCAGAAGATGAATTTTTACCAAAGGTACCTTACTAATTTTTGTAAATAGCCTCCATAGTGTAGGGTCTCAAACATTACAGAAAAGATTTTATAGCGAAAATTCTGCAATGACTCAGTTCTGGATGATTCCGGAACCCTATCTTGTACAGGCCATAGCTCCGAAATTATAAGGCCTCGGGAGATGAATTTTGAACCCAACGTACCTTTATCCATCTACTAAATATCCTCCAAGTCGTTGCTTCTGAAACGTTGTAGAAAAAAAGTTATAGCGAAAATGCCAAGGTGTCTCAGATGTAGCAGCGAAACCCCAAGACCTTGAGCTCTAATACCATATGTTAAGAACCAAATATCGATATAGCATAGAAAAACCTCAGAAAAAGTACTCAATGCCTTGAAAAAGAGATATGGAAGAGAAGTATGGGAAAATAAGGTACTCAAGATGAAGTTTAATTCAAGAAGTACTTTTCTGTGTTATAAATATATTCTTGTCCTTTCCTGAGTTTTTCAAAAGAATATTTCTTCACTTACTGCGTTCAAATGAATCCCAGAGATATAGCCTTGTGTATCCTTCATTGCAAACTATAGGTATACCTCCTTCTTGTATAGGCAATATTCACCAAGATCTTTCCTCTGAGTCATATGATATTCATGATCATTATTTTGATCTTAATGAAACCAAAGTTGATCTTGTACCTTCTGTTCTTAATCCTACACCCTCCAAGATTCAACAAAGATACATTCCTCTTAAATTTCCTTCCATCCTTCATGACTTTCCTCTGAAACATTATAAGTATCTTCTTAGGTTTGATGGAGAGCTTGATGGACAATCAGCTAAAAAACATATTCATGTCTTTGAGCATTTCATAGACCTTTTTGAGATCGAACATGATGATGTGTCTATGAGGTCCTTTTCTCAGTCCTTACAAGGGCATGCCAAAGCATGGTTCAAACATTTGCAGCCTCAGTCAATCATCTCTTGGGATGAACTAAAAGAAGCTTTCCGTTGTTTTGGGGTGAGAAAAATTCATGGGATATACTCCTTTCAGAGTTTTATGCCATGAGAAGAATGAAAGATGAAACCATTTCAAATTTCAGTAGGAGGTTTTCTAGTCTTTATTATAAACTCCCTAAAAAAATCCAACCTCCTGAAGTTTCTACCATGCTCCATTATGTAACAACCTTTCAACCAGACTTATCTTTTCTTTTGATGGAGAGGAAGTCTATGTCTTTGCAGCAGATGTTCAACAATGCTCAAGAAGTTGAAGAAAATATTCAAGCATGTAAACATATTCGAAATGAGGAGTTGGATGCTAAAGAGCATGACAATGAATATGAACAAAGAACAATTGATTTGAATTTTGAGAAGAGGGTCAATAATTTCATATGTCCTCTTGAAGATTTAAATCCTGATGATTTTGCAAAGGATTATATTCCTCTTATTAAAAAAGAAGGTGCTAAATTAGATTTTGATCCATTCCATGATAAGCACGAGATCGATTGTTTTATGTATTCATTTGTAGACAATTAAGAAAATTAATTTGCAAATCAGCTTGTTGAAGAGCAGGTTGATGTACCAAGATTTTTCCTGTTAGATGACATTGCAGATGTTGTTGATTTGTATTTATATGATAAACATGATTATGATTATGATGTTGAATTCCTAGAACAACCAACTGCATGTTCTCTATCAGAAAATGTTCATTTTCAACAGTGTAATGAGAGAAATCAACCTACATATCACAGTTACAAAGAAGAAAATGAAGAAGGTTTTGAATCAAGTGAAAGAACCTTGCCATTGTGTTTTGCTTCTTTTGAATTGTTGAAGAAAAAATGTTTGTAATGTTCCAAATCAGAAATCCTCCAGGCATGATGTTGAATATGAAGAAAGAAGTGGACTTGCAAATGAAAACCGCCTTCCATTTTGTTTTTCTTCCTTTGAATTGTTGAAATTAAATCATGAGATAACAGAGGAAGCAGTGAAGTATAATTGCATTCACAATGACATTGTTTTACATGAGAAAATTTTTATCATTGAAGAGGACCAACAACCTTCTCATACTTTTAATGACCCTTTTGTTGATTATATGGAAAGTTGTTTCGGTTCAGATTTGCACCCTGTGATCAACTACCAGCTTGGAAATAAATATGATGGTAAATCAACATCGGTGTTAGATATGGATTGCTTGCCACTAGGGGTTTCATTTCAGCCAACACTGTCTTCTAATTCAAAAGATTGTTATTTCCAGTAGTCTCCACATACTCTTCAACCTTTTTTTGGTAATCAAGAGGTTGAATTACATGAAAACAAGGATGCAGTGGAAGGGGTGAAACATTACTGTTGTTTTATGAATGTTTTGGAGGATCCATTTACAGTTTTTTTGGAGGCAGTAAACAACCCCAATGTTTTTAATTTTTTGAGGTTGGAATTTATAGATAAATTTTTGAACGAATTAACAGTAAACAGGTTTTGGAGAAAGCATGTACAAAGAAAGAAAAAGGTGGATAAAGTGCTTGCATGGTTGCATTGGCCCTTTGATTTCACTTGAGTGACATATTTTTCAGCAGTTAGGGTAGGTAGGAGTGCGAATAATCTCGGTACTACGAGCATTTCTTTTAACAATATGTAGTTTTCTTTTTCGGCTTAGTTTGAGATTTCAGTTTGGAGCATATACATTTTTCGGTTTTCAGGGGATGTAGGTTACAAGCTATAGTTGGAAAGTTGAATTTGGGAGAATCCCAATGGATTGACACCTGGTCTACTATTCTTTACTACCTCACAGGGAGGATAGCATCCTCATTGGAGCCAGTTGTTAGCACCATGATTTTCATCACTAAGGTTAGAGGTTTGTCAACAATTTGCAAAGTTATGCCTGTCATCACCCATGTTGTTTTTATGCCAAGAATCATCTAACATCTCCAAGGGTCATTTTCAAAAGGAATCTTATCATTTATTTATTCCTATTTCAATTTGCAAATGCGCACTGCAAAATTCACTGTGCACCACGCAAAGGATGTTTTCGCGCAAAGGATGTTGTCACACAGAGAATGTCGTTGCACAGAGGATGTTGTCTCTCAGAGGAAGTTGTCGCGCAAATAAGGTTGTCGCGCATAGGATGTTGTCGTGCAAAGAAGGTTGTCACGCAGTGGATTTCTTTGCGCAATGGGCTATCGCACATAGGATGCTTTCGCACAATGGATTTTCCTGTGCACAGGCTATAGGTCGCATTGCGCAAATTACTGGTTTAGTGGTCAACTTCAAGATCAATTTGTGATCATCTGGGGAGTAATTTTGAAAATCCCTGAGATTTTTTTGTCGAGGACAAACCAAATAATAAAAACCTCTCTCACATTTTTAAAATGTGTCATGGATTGGGATATTCGAAGGAATCTTTGAGCCTTATTTTTCAGTTTTCGTGATTTCCTATCCGAGACATGTTTTTGCGACACGTATTCCGGCTAGATGGAGTTGAATTTGAAGAAACTGAGAGAGGTTTTTCTTTATAACAATCTTAAATACAAAAAAGTCTCTCAATTTCTAAAAATATTTTTTTATCGGTGAGATACGATGTCATATTTAATGCCTATTTTACTAGTTTGTTGCACATTTTGCTGTGTTTTTGTTGTAGGTTATTGTTGCATAGCAAACTTGCTGTGCAGGGATGACATAGTGTCCAACAATGAAAATTATGGCTCATCACAACCATATGGATGAATTTGGATCATGATCAATGATTGTAAAGAATATTTCGGTTACTATTATGATTTGGCAAAGTCCGGTTTTCTATTTTTAATGAATCTGTTGAAGTTATTGTTCTCTTTCAAAGAAAATGGATCCATGATTTCAAGAGAGAGTAGCTCGACCCTAATAACCAAGGGTGAAATTATATTTCTATATAAGGGGATCATTTTTATGTAAGCCAGGTTGGTTGGCAAATTGAGTAAACGACTTCTATTGTATGTAATCTGAGTTTTTGACAGAAATTTAATGCAAAGGTCCTGTGATTTGATGAAAAGATTCTAGTTGTGATAGTTGGATGTATTGTGTCTCTTTCTTTGCGTATGTGTTTCCTATAACATTTTATTTCATATCTTATACTGTCTATTTTAAAACTAATTTTCGAACCTGCGGATTCGCTGTACAACGCCCCTTGTTCACACCACTTAGACAAAATGTTTTCCTCTCAAGCTAACTCTGAATTCATCCACAACGACGCTCTTAAGTTACTTCATGTGTTTTTCTCCTGCCACACTTTACGATTTACATTGAAGGTTGTTGCTCGCCTAGCCTTCTCCTCTCGAATCCAGTCACTGAGTGATTTGTTTTGTCTCTTCCTCAGATCGACCCCATAGCCCAAGTTTTACTTTTCTGCACCAATTAACCAGAAACAGTTTATCATCGGTGTTAAATATAGCCATTGTTTGTAAAGCCATATCCTGTGCGGAGATCGCACCATTTATGAGAGAGCCCTCTCTAGACCCGAAAGGCTAGTTTCGAGTCTCAAAGTTGGTTGAAAAAGTTACCTTCATCGTCTATTTATTAGCCAAATAGATTTACAGAGTGCTAACATTATGGGATGAATTTGAAAATTTTCCTTGGGAAGAACGACATTGTTTCAGTTCTAAGGTCTGAGAGCAGCAGACACTTATGCACATATTGGTTGTATTTATGCTTTGGCGACTCCACACATCAGAAAATCAGTTGAAGGTGATTCCACAGGCAGAAGAATCCAGAGCTAAAGTTTTCATGGTGACTCCAATCAAGCTTCAAATGCTATTCTAAGACTCCACTGGAGAATGAGACCTGTTGACAGAGATATGGAAGAGCAGTATGGGAAAATAAGGTACTCGAGCTTAAGTTTAGTTCACAAAGTACTTTTCTGTGTTATCAATATATTCTTGTCCTTTCCTGAGTTTTTCAAAAGAATATTTCTTCACTTACTGCGTTCAAATGAATCCCAGAGATCTACCCTTATGTATCCTTCATTGCAAACTATAGGTATACCTCCTTCTTGTATAGTCTATATTCACCAAGCTCCTTCCTCTGAGCCATTCTTTTGAGCTTAATGAAACCAAAGATGATATTGTACCTTCTGTTCTTAATCCTACACCCTCCAAGATTCAAGAAAGATACAATCCTCTTAAATTTCCTTCCATCCTTCATGACTTTCCTCTTAAACATTATAAGTATCTTCCTAGGTTCGATGGAGAGCTTGATGGAAAATTAGCTGAAAAACATATTCAAGTCTTTGAGAATTTCATAGACCTTTATGAGATCAAACATGATGATCTGTCTATGAGGTCCTTTTCTCAGTCCTTACAAGGAAATGCCAAAGCATGGTTCAGACATTTGTAGCGTTAGTCGATTAGCTCATGGGATGAACTGAAAGATGTTTTCCATAGGTTTTGGGGTGAGAAAAAGTCATGGGATCTACTCCTTTCAAAGTTTTATTCCATAAGAAGAATGAAATATGAAACCATCTCAAATTTCAGTAGGAGGTTTGATAGTCTTTATTATAAATTTCCTAAAGAAATCCAACCTTCTGAAGTTGCTTCCATGCTCCATTATGTAACAACCTTTCAACCAGACTTATCTTTTATTTTGATGGAGAGGAAGTCTATGTATTTGCAACAGATGTTTAACAATTCTCAAGAAATTGAAGAAAATATTCAAGAATGTAAACATATTCAAAATGAGGAGTTGGATGCTAAAGAGCATGACAATGAATATGAACAAAGAACAATTGACTTGAATCTTGAGAAGAGGGTCAATAATATCATATGTCCTCTTGAAGCTTTAAATGCTGATGATTTTGCAAAGGATTATATTCCTCTTATTGAAAAGAAGGTGCTAACTTAGATTCTGATCCATTCCATGATAAGCACGAGATCGATTGTTTTATGTATTCATTTATAGACAGTCAAGAAAATGAATTTACAAATTAGCTTGTTGAAGAGCATGTTGATGTACCAAGATTTTTCCTGTTAGATGACATTGCAGATGTTGTTGATTTGTCTTTATATGATAAACATGATGATGATTATGATGTTGAATTCCTAGAACAACCAGTTGCATGTCCTCTATCAGAAAATGTTCATTTTCAGCAGTGTAATGAGATCAATCAACCTACATATCACAATTACAAAGAAGAAAATGAAGAAGGTTTTGAATCAAGTGAAAGAACCTTGCCATTGTGTTTCGCTTCTTTCGAATTACTGAAGAAAAATGCTTGTAATGTTCCAAATCATAAATCCTCTAGGCATGATGTTGAATATGAAGAAAGCAATGGACTTGCAAATGAAAACTGCCTTCCATTTTGTTTTTCTTCCTTTGAATTGTTGAAAGTAAATCATGAGATAATAGAGGAAGCAGTGAAGTCTGATTGCATTCATAGTGATATTGTTTTACATAAGAAAATTGTTATCGGTGAAGAGGACCAACAAACTTCTCATACTTTTAATGACCCTTTTGTTGATTACATGGAAAGTTGTTTCAGTTCAAATTTGCAGCCTGTGATCAACTACCAGTTTGAAATAAATATGATGGTAAATCAACATCAGTGTTAGATATGGATTGCTTTCCACTAGGGGTTTAATTTCAGCCAGCACTATCTTCTAATTCAGAAGATTGTTATTTCCAATAGTCTCCACATATTCTTTAGCCTTTTTGTGGTAATCAACAGGTTGAATTACATGAAAACAAAGATGCAGTGGAAGGGGTGAAACATGATTGTTGTTTTATGCATGTTTTGGAGGATCTATTGTAGTTTTGTTGGAGGCGGTAAACAATCCCAATGTTTTTAATTTTTTGAGATTGGAATTTATAGATAAATTTTTGAACGAATTAACAGTAAACAAGTTTTGGAGAAATCATGTACAAAGAAAGAAAAAGGTGGATAAATTTCTTGCATGGTTGCATTGGCACTTTGATTTCACTTGATTGACATCTTTTTCATCAGTTAGGGTAGGTAGGAGTGCGAATAAGCTCGGTAATACAAGCATTTATTTTAGCAATATGCAGTTTTCTTTTTCGGCTTAGTTTCAGATTTTAGTTTGGAGCATATACAGTTTTGGGTTTTCAGCGGATGCAGGTTACAAGTTATAGTTGGAAAGTTGAGTTTGGGAGAAGCCCAATGGATTGGAACTTGGTCTACTGTTCTTTGCTACCTCACAGGGAGGATATCATCCCTGTTGGAGCCAGCTGTTAGCACCATGATTTTCATGGCTAAGGTTAGAGGTTTCTCAACAATTTAAAAAGTCATGTCTATCAGAACCCATGTTGTTTTTATGCCTGGCATCATCTAACATCTCCAAGGGCCATTTTCAAAAGGAAGCTTATCATTTATTTATTCTCATTTCAATTTCCAACTGCGTGCTACAAAATTCACTACGCACCACGCATAGGATGTTGTCACGTAGAGAACGTCGTTGCACAAAGAATGTTATCGCACAGAGGATGTTGTCGTGCAAAGAAGGTTGTCGCTCATAGGATGTTGTCACACAAAGAAGTTTGATGTGCATAGGATGTTGTCGCGCATAGGATGTTGTCACGCAAAGAAGGCTGTCGCACGTTGGATTTTTTCACATAGTGGATTTCTTCACATAGTGGGATGTCGCACATAAGATGCTATCGCGCAGTGGATTTTCCCGCGCACAGGCTATAGGTCGCACTGTGCAAATTATCTGTTTAGTGGTCAAATTAATGATCAATTTTCGACCAACTGAAGAGGAATTGTGAAAATCCCCGAGAGGTTCTTGTCGAGGACAAAACAAGAAATAAAAACCTCTCTCATATTTTTAAAATGTGTCACGGATTGGGATATTAGAAGGAATCTTTGAGCCCTATTTTTCAGTTTTCGTAATTTCATGTCCGACATGTTTTTGCGACACGTATTTCGGCCAGATGGAGATGAATTTAAAGAAATCGAGAGAGGTTTTTCTTTATAACAACCTTAAATACAAAAAAATCTCTTCGTTTCTAAAAATAATTTTTTATCAATGAGATACGATGTCATATATAACGCCTATTTTACTAGTTTGTTGCACATTCTGCTACGTTTTTGTTGTAGGTTACTGTTGTGTAGCAGACTTGTTGTGCAGGGATGACAGAGTGTCCAGCAGTGAAAATGATGGCTCATCACAACCATATGGTCGAATTTGTATCATGATCAATGACTATAAAGAATATTTAAGTTACGATTATGATTTGGCAAAGTCAGGTTTTCTATTTTTAGTGAATCTGTTGAAGTTATTGTTCTCTTTCAAAGAAAATGGATCCATGATTCCAGGAGAGAGCAACTCGATCCTAAAATCCAAGGGTGAAATTAGCTCCCTATATAAGGGGATGATTTTTATGTAAGCCAGGTTGGTTGGCAAATTGAGTAAACGACTGCTATTATATGTAATCTGAGTTTTTGACCGAAATTTAATGCAAAGGTCCTGTGATTTGATGAAAAGATTCTAGTTGTGATAGTTGGATGTATTGTGTCTCTTTCTTTCTGTATGTTGTTCCTGTCACCTTTTATTTCATATCTTATACTGTCTATTTCAGAACGAATTTTAGAACCTGCGGATTCATTGTACAATGCCCCTTGTTCACACCACTTAGACAAAATGTTTTCCTCTCAAGCTAACTCTGAATTCATCCACAACGGTGCTCTTGAGTTACTTCCTATGTTTTTCTTCCACCACATGTTACGGTTTACACTGAAGACTGTTGCTCGCCTAACCTTCTCCTCTAGAATCCAATCACTGAGTCATTTGTTCCATCTCTTCCTCAGATCAACCACATAGCCAAAGTTTTACTTTTCTGTGCCAATATAACCAGAAACATTTTATCATTGGTGTTAAATCTAGCCATTATTTGCAAAGATATATCCTGCGTGGAGACCGCGCCATTTATGAGAGAGCCCTCTCTAGACCCAAAAGGCTAGTTTTGGGTCTCAAAGTTGGACGTTGAAAAACTTACCTTCGTCGTCTGTTTATTAGCCAAATAGATTTACGGAGTGCTAACATTTTGGCGTTGTTGCTGGGGATGAATTTGAAAATTTTCCCTGGGAAGAATGACATTGTTTTAGTTCTAAGGTCTGAGACTAACAAACACTTAGGCATATATTGGCTATATTTCCACTCTGGTGACTCTACACATCAGAAAATCAGTTCAAGGTGATTCCACTGGAAGAAGAATCCAGATCTAAAGTTTTCATGGTGACTCCAATCAAGCTTCAAATGCAATTCAAAGACTCCACTAGAGAATGAGACCTATTGACAAAGATATGGAAGAGCAGTATGGGAAAATAAGGCACTCGAGCTTAAGTTTAGTTCAAGAAGTACTTTTCTGTGTTATCAATATATTCTTGTCCTTTCCTGAGTTTTTCAAAAGAATATTTCTTCACTTACTGCGTTCAAATGAATCCCAGAGATCTACCCTTATGTATCCTTCATTGCAAACTATAGGTATACCTCCTTCTTGTATAGGTGATATTCACCAAGCTCCTTCCTTTGAGCCATATGATGTTCATTATCATTCTTTTGAGCTTAATGAAACCAAAGATGAGCTTGTACCTTCTGTTCTTAATCCTACACCCTCCAAGATTCAAGAAAGATACAATCCTCTTAAATTTCCTTCCATCCTTCATGAATTTCCTTTGAAACATTATAAGTATCTTCCTAGGTTCGATGGAGAGCTTGATGGAAAATCAACTGAAAAACATATTCAAGTCTTTAAGCATTTCATAGACCTTTTTGATATTGAACATGATGATGTGTCTATGAGGTCCTTTTCTCAGTCCTTACAAGGAGATGCCAAAGCATGGTTCAGACATTTGCAGCCTCAGTCGATTAGCTCGTGGGATAAACTAAAAGATGATTTATGTAGGTTTTAGGGTGAGAAAAAGTCATGGGATCTACTCCTTTCAGAGTTTTATTTCATGAGAAGAATGAAATATGAAACCATCTCAAATTTCAGTAGGAGGTTTGCTAGTTTTTATTATAAACTGCCTAAAGAAATCCAACCTCCTGAAGTTGTTTCCATGCTCCATTATGTAACAACCTTTCAACCAGACTTATATTTTCTTTTGATGGAGAGGAATTCTATGTATTTGCAGCAGATGTTCAATAATGTTCACGAAGTTGAAGAAAATATTCAAGCATGTAAATAGATTTGAAATGAGGAGTTGGATGCTAAAGAGCACGACAATGAATATGAACAAAAAACAATTGATTTGAATCCTGAGAAGAGGGTCAATAATTTCATATGTCCTCTTGAATCTTTAAATATTGATGATTTTGCAAAGGATTATATTCCTCTTATTGAAAAAGAAGGTGCTAACTTAGATTATGATCCATTCCATGATAAGCACAAGATCAATTGTTTTATGTATTCATTTGTAGACAGTCAAGAAAATGAATTTGCAAATCAACTTGTTGAAGAGCAGGTTGATGTACCAAGATTTTTCTTGTTAGATGAGATTGCAGATGTTGTTGATTTGTCTTAACATGATAAACTTGATGATGATTATAATGTTGAATTCCTAGAGCAACCAGCTGCATGTTCTCTATCAGAAAATGTTCATTTTCAGCAGTGTAATGAGAGCAATCGGCCTACATATCACAGTTACAAAGAAGAAAATGAAGAAGGTTTTGAATCAAGTGAAAGAACCTTTCCATTGTTTTTTGCTTCTTTCGAATTGCTGAAGAAAAATGTTTGTAATGTTCCAAATCAGAAATCATCAAGGCATGATGTTGAATATGAAGAAAGCAATGGAATTGCAAATGAAAACCGCCTTCCATTTTGTTTTTCTTCCTTTGAATTGTTGAAAGTAAATCATGAGATAACAAAGGAAGCAGTGAAGTCTGATTTCATTCACAGTTACATTGTTTTACATGAGAAAATTGTTATCAATGAAGAGGACCAAAAACCTTCTCATACTTTTAATGACCTTTTTTTTGATTACATGGAAAGTTGTTTCGGTTCAGATTTGAGGCCTGTGATCAACTACCAGCTTGGAAATAAATATGATGCTAAATCAACATCAGTGTTAGATATGGATTGCTTGCCACTAGGGGTTTCATTTCAGCCAACACTATCTTCTAATTCATAAGATTGTTATTTCCAGAAGTCTCCACATATTCTTCAGCCTTTTTATGGTAATCAACAAGTTGAACTATATGAAAACAATGATGCAATGGAAGGGGTGAAACATGATTGTTTTTTTATGCATGTTTTGGAGGATCCATTTGAAGTTTTTTTGGAGGCGGTAAACAACCCCAATGTTTTTAATTTTTTGAGATTGGAATTTATAGATAAATTTTTGAACAAATTAACAGTAAACAAGTTTTGGAGAAAGCATGTACAAAGAAAGCAAAAGGTGGATAAACTAATTGCATGGCTGCATTGGCACTTTGATTTCAATTGATTGACATTTTTTTCAACAGTTAGGGTAGGTAGGAGTGCGAATAAGCTCAGTACTATGAGCATTTCTTTTAGCAATCTGCAGTTTTCTTTTTCGGCTTAGTTTCAGATTTTAGTTTGGAGCATATACAGTTTTGAGTTTTCAGCGGATGCAGATTACAAGTTATATTTGGAAAGTTGAGTTTGGGAGAAGCCCAATGGATTGGCACCTGGTCTACTGTTCTTTGCTACCTCACGGGAAGGATAGCATCCCCATTGGAGCCAGCTGTTAGCACCATGATTTTCATGGCTAAGGTTAGAGGTTTGTCAACAATTTGCAAAGTCATTTCTGTTAGCACCCATGTTGTTTTTATGCCTGGCATCCTCTAACATCTCCAAGGGCCATTTTCAAAAGGAAGCTTATCATTTATTTATTCCCATTTTAATTTGCAACTGTGAGCTGCAAAATTCATTGTGCACTGCAAAATTCACTACGCACTGTGCATAGGATGTTGTTGCACAGAAGATGTTGTCGCACACAGAATTTTTTCGCGCAGAGGATGTTGTCGCGCAAAAAAGGTTGTCGCGCATAGGATGTTATCGTGCAGTGGATTTCGTCGCGCATAGGATGTTGTTGCACAAAGAAGGTTGTCGCACGCAGGATTTTTTCGCATAGTGTATTTCTTCATGCAGTGGGTTGTCGTGCATATGATGTTGTCGCGCAGTGGATTTTCCTATGCACAGGCTACAGGTCACACTACACAAATTACTAGTTTAGTGGTCAACTTCAAGATCAATTTGCGACCAACTGGAGAGGAATTTTGAAAATCCCCAAGAGGTTTTTGTTGAGGACACACAAAATAATAAAAACCTCTCTCATATGTTTAAAATGTGTCACGAATTTGGATATTCGAAGGAATATTTGAGCCCTATTTTTCAGTTTTCGTGATTTCCTGTTCGAGACATGTTCTTGATACACGTATTCCAGCCATCTGCAGATGAATTTAAAGAAACTGAGAGAGGGTTTTATTTATAACGATCTTAAATAAAAAAACCTCTCTCAGTTTCTAAAAATAGGTTTTTATCAGTGAGATACGATGTCATTGTTAACGCATATTTTACTAGTTTGTTGCGCATTCTGTTGCATTTTTGTTGTAGGTTACTATTGTGTAGCAGACTTGTTGTGCAGGGATGATAGAGTGTCCAGAAGTGCAAATGATGACTCATCATAACCATATGATCAAATTTGGATCATTATCAATGACTGTAAAGAATATTTCGATTACGATTATGATTTGGCAAAGTCAGGTTTTCTATTTTTAGTGAATCCGTTGAAGTTATTGTTCTCTTTCAAAGAAAATGGATCCATGATTCCAGGAGAGAGTAGATCAAACCTAAAAGCCAAGGGTGACATCATCTTTCTATATAAGGGGATCATTTTTATGTAAGCCAGGTTGGTTGGCAAATTGAGTAAACTACTTCTATTGTATGTAATCTGAGTTTTTGACCGAAATTTAATTCAAAGGTCTTGTGATTTGATGAAAAGATTCTAGTTGTGATAGTTGGATGTATTGTGTCTCTTTATTTTCTTATGTGTTTCTTGTCACCTTTTATTTCATATCTTATACTATCTATTTCAGAACGAATTTTCGAACCTGCGGATTCGTTGTACATCGCCCCTTGTTCACGCCACTTAAACAAAACGTTTCCCTCTCAAGCTAACTCTGAATTAGTCCACAGTGGCGCTCTTGAGTTACTTCCTGTGTTTTTCTCCCACCACACTTTACGGTTTACACTGGAGGTTGTTGCTCGCCTAGCCTTCTCCTCTCAAATCCAATCACTGAATCATTTTTTCTGTCTCTTCCTCAGATCGACCCCATAGCCCAAGTTTTACTTTTTGCGCCAATATAACTAGAAACATTCTATCATCGGTGTTAAATATAGCCATTGTTTGCAAAGTCATATCCTGTGCGGAGACCGCGCCATTTCTGAGAGAGCCCTCTCTAGACCTCAAAGACTAGTTTCGAGTCTCAAAGTTGGTTGAAAAAGTTACCTTCGTCACCTGTTTATCATCCAAATAGATTTACGGAGTGCTAACAGAAGTATTTGGGCCATTTGATCTATCTGTTTCTGCATATATGCAGATTCTGAATGGAATCATTTATGGAAGTAAGTGCATTTCTCCCCTTTTCTTCCCTTTCCACCTTTCGATCCGGAGGAATCGTTAAAGGGTTTTGAGTACCCTTCTTTATTTGGATTTGCATGTTCCTTCCTTTTGTCTTGGCTTTTATATTTCTGATTTTGGTGAATGCTACCATCTTGCACAACAAGTGCATGCGCCTTTGGGCACTTGATTTTTCCCATGTTGATGAGCTTGTTCTTCTCTTGTTTCAGAGACTCAATAAAGACCTCAAGTGAAGGAATTTTCCAGATAGCTCCAGAGGTGAGCCTAACTGAATGAAATATGGATACAAACACTGAGTATTCCAGACCAAGTTTGGAGAGGATGGTAAGAACCATTTGTTTCTCCTCCTTAGATTTATCAACCTCGCAAGCCTTGAGTTGTGACAACAAATACTTATATTTAGTAAAGAAATATTGGAGATTGTCGAAGGTTTTTGGATCCAAAGTGAGCAATTCCACCTCAAGTATATGTCCCCTCATCTCATCTTATTTTCCAAAAATTCCTTCCATGGTCCAGACTTCATTGGGGGTTTTATAGGAGGATCTATGAAAGAGGAGCTCAGGAGAAATGAGATTGCAAATAGTTCCAAACGCTTCATCCATCTGATTTAGATACTTGGATTTTTCTATGGCTGATGTGGGTTCGGTCTCTGTGTCCATGGTTAACCTATATAATCCTCTATTTTAAATATGCATTATCATCTTGTCCTTCCATGCAAATAAATTGTACGGTGTAAGAATGGATTCTTTTGGAAATTCCATTTTTCCCATTGTCTTTAATCTCCGGTACTTGCAAAAAGAATATGGTGTGTCTTTTTCCTAGCAATCCATTAGCTTTGGTGCCATGTAAATGCGGATGAACCTGCACAGATAAGATCTAGTTAGCAAGAAAACATACACAGTTTGCAGAGAAAAGAGAAAAAATGGAAACGAGAGAGTGAGAATCAAAGTATTTGCATTAACCAAAAACGAATGAATGATAATTTACACATGATATACTATGTATAACTCAACTAATGCAGACTAGAGGAGAAGCCGATGCACCATAGTGGTGGTCTAGAGTGATCTGGAAACACACCAAAATTTACAGGAGTTAATTGCCACCTAGTCTGAGTTAACTAGTCTCTCAACCTTCAATTAACTGACTGAAAGAGAGTGAAGTGAGGAGGATATCAGGGAATCATGAGTAATGCGCTAGTCTCGTGATAATCCCAAGGACAGTGCGCATAAGCAGGTGATGATCCCAATGTTGCATGGTGATGAAACCAATGTGGCATTAAGAATCCACTCAACTGATCAAACTGAAGTGTGAACTGAAGAGAATATTCTCATAGAATGTAGGAAAATGAATGTTCTCCCTAAACTATAGGAGACTGAATAATGACTAATAAACATAGGGAAAACCTTAGGGAAAAAAACCCCTAGGTTTGTTTGAAGTATATACAACACAGTAGAGTTATACAATGCATCGCATAACATAATATAACAAATTTATACGATGTGTTAGTTTACATTGGTGCACCGTGGGTGGTGCTCACAAGTTATGTACGCACCACGGGCGGTGCTTGACTATTTTTCATGCACACCGGTTATGAAATTTACTTATTTTTTGAATGAAGTTATTTTTCCGTATTTATAAATAAATTTCTCATTTAGTAGATTTTTTTATGTTTTATGTATGAGTGAGGTTGATGTATTTCATATGTTAATCATGCAGAGATGTGAGCGAAGAGAGAAGCAACAACAACAGGAGCAGAGGGTGGACCTGTACAATTTTGCACGGGAATGGGAGGCAAGGGAGAGGGAGAGGGATTTGTACCCTCTCCCTATTAATACAATGACTCGTGTTCTCTTGAGGAATGTAAGCCTCCTTAAGTACTATGAGGAGGCTACATCCCTGAAGGAGCACTCCAGGTTGTTGGTGCATCTGATCTGTTGATGGAATTCCCATCGACATGATTTCTGTGTGGGTCTGGATCAATGGTACCATCCCAATGAGGAGGATATTTACTTTATCACTGGGCTATCCATGAGAGGGGAGAATTTTCCCCAGTTCCTAGATTTCCCAGTAGGTGTTGTAGAAGATATTCATCTCATGTACTCTCAACGATATATTGGGGTTGATGTACTTTCCCCAACTTTTTTTCATGTGTTTGGTGGATAGCTATGGATCGCTTCTTTCAGTGCAAAGGAGGTTAGGTGCCTCTCACTATTAATGATGACCATAACACACTTTACCAGTGATGGGCAACACATTAGTTTCCCTCTTTTGTATTATGTTGATTCGTTGGTAAGGAGGCCATGGTGTATTAGATGGTATATCATTTTTTTGCGGCAGTTTTGTATAGTGTTAGACAGATGTCATGCTATGATACGTGGGAGGTAAAACTTCCCTTTTGCTTTAAAGATTTTTTGCTTATTTTTTGAGAGGTTTCTGGAGACGAGGCCTACTTTTGTACGTCAATCGGCTAGGTTGAGGACTCATGTATGGATGCACATGTAGGGGGAGATGATGCCCAAGAGGGGCCAACCATAGTTTTTGTCTAGGATTTTCCAAGATGCACTGGGGCTACTAGCCAGTGAGGCGGATCACACGTTTGTCATGGTACCGTGTCCTTGCACGGGTTTGGAGTGGCGAGGATGTCCGAACATCCTCTTCAAACCAGATGAGACACCAGATGATAGAGGTAATATTCGTGTTTTGTTTAAATGAATCTAGTTTCATTTTATTGTCTTACTTAATTAGAATAAAATTAATTCTAATGCGTTATTTAACTTGTTTTATTTAACTGTGTAATTATTGTTGTGTACTATATCTTTTTCAAATATTGGCACTTTCATTGGGGACATACCTCCTCCCACAAAAGATGAATATGAGGACATGATGCTTGAGGCCATGGTGGGTCAGGGTCCTCAGGTGAAAATATCTGACAACATGCGTCATAGGCCAAATACTAGATTCAGGTTGGAGTTGGGCGACCAACTCTATGCACTTTTGACTAAGGTGGGAGTCTACCCTATGCTGATGTGAGACATCAGGGAAGATCCTATTCTCTTGGAGCTTTGGAGGGAGATGTTGTGTGATTTGATTCCTCTTATGTGTCATATCATCAGAGCTACCGAGATAGTAGCAACGAGGAGGGCTCTTGATGATAGGCATAACTCCCCTTCCAATACGACTCATTCGTCCAATACCCCATCGATTGATGAGTGTGTTCATGATCCCTCTCCACATCCTCCTCCTCCTCCTTGACCTCACCCAGATCATGAGCAGGAAACACATATTCCTCCTCCTCCTCTTTCACCTCACCTAGATGACCAGGCAGGACCTATTGTTCATCCTCCTCTTTCACCTCACCTGTATGAGAAGGAAGGACCTATTCCTCCATCACTTATTTCTAGTCAGAGAGTCATCCAAACACTTCCTCCTGACCATTCATCATCTTATACTATATACCAGGCCTCTACTATTGTTGTATATATGCAAATTATCCCATCGGCTGGACCAGATATGTTATAGCAGNGTTGATGTACTTAATTTATATGTTGATATTGATGTGTATATTGTTAGATCATGTTATATATGTTTGTTAAATGTGTTTGATAGATGTGTATGTTATAACAATGTTCATTAGAAGTGCATTTTTCATGTTGATCATGATTATGTGCTTGATAGATGTTTATGTTAAATGATGTTTGTTAGATGTCTGTGATGATGATATTAGACAATGCTTATGTTTTGTTAGATGTGATCACAATGATGATGCCCTGTTAGATTATTAGATTTGTGTGCTAGCTAATTAATGATGTTTTTATGTGCTAGAGGTATATATAATTAATTAGATGATGTTAGCGAATTTAAATGTGTATTTTAGATGATGTTTATGTTTGTTAGATGGTTATCATCATGATGTTTATTTTTATTACATGATCTTTATTAAAGATTATGTATTGGTGAACTTATATCAAAATTTTATATATGAAACATAAAGACTCAATTTAAATAAAAAATGCAAAGATATTTTTATAAATTACAAAGTTCAATATGATTGAAAATATAATTGTAAAATTACCATAAATATGTTTCTATTGCATAGATAGTTCATATATATTCATTATAACTAAATTCTTTTTCAAAAAACAAATTACATATGAATAAACGTTATTTTCCATTGTACTAATTACTCTTTTTTAATAGTCTCTTCTACACTAAAAATTGTTATTATAAAAAATTATGATCTCTAGTAATAAACATTCTATTGGCCCTAAAATTTTATGGATGCAAATTAATCTTCCTATAGTTATTTTTGTCATTATTTCATAAGTTGATTGCTATCAAATTTTAAATTACTTCATTAATTGTGGTTTTACTCAACATTGGGGGCATAATTTTATAAATATTTCCAAAAGCAATGATAAATGTATGTAAATTAACAAACACTTTAGTTAAAAACCAAATTATCACAAAATCATGTTAGAAAATTAATTTTTAAATTATAAACCACATTATTTGTTAAATATCTTACTTTTAAATCTACAAAATACATGAACATAAACTCAATTTTTGAATCATCGTGTTAACATATCATCAAAAAGGTTGTACTATTAAACATGCATATCAACCATATTGTCACTTCTAATATCAACATAGATTATTAGGATAAATAAGAAACTATGTAAATTAAAATATTATCATTCAATATCTAAACATGTTGCCAACTATAAAAATATTATATGTCATTGCATATATATAAAATTTTAAAAATTAATTAAATAAATCATGCATGGTTTAAAATATTCACACCTCAAATGCTCAAGCAAGGAATTACATAATACAAATCTTAAAATTATTTCCCTAAGAGATATAAGGATCAAAGCCATACCACTAACAAAAAGTGCTTTATACAAATGCTTGAGTGTGTCCAAGGGTAAGATGATTGTTAATAAATGGATAAATGTCACCTTCTATGCACATCAGAATTCTAAGTACACCATTGTTACTATGCTCTTTTTTAGGTCTCAATATTTCTATAACATGTTGGTAAAGGGTCGAACATCTAACATATTGCGGCCTTTTTGAACATGATAATAATTCTTATGACTTTATCATGATAATAATTCTTAAAGTTTTATATAATTAAACATGCAATGACATATAAATATGTTCAAATAACAATATAAAATTCAATTTGAATCAATCGTTCCATGCAATCACAAATAATTTGAAAGAAAAACACATTACACATCAAACTGACTGTTAACCAACCAAAAATTTTCAAAGATTTGTTATAATTAACTTAACATTTCCTCTATCAAAAGATGAATAAAAAACAATAATAATTAGCGAAATAAAGATAACAAAAAGATACAACAACAATATTAATGATGAAATAAAACATGTACATATCACTCCATGTTGTCATCACCCTCATTATCTTCCTCGCTTGGAATGATAACATTGTTGTTCTCAAAAATATTTTTTGATCTAGGGTTGTGTCTTAATATGAACCAACAATCCCTATCCAACACATCTAGGTAAAACAAAACTTGGTTGCAATGTTTTGGAAAAACATAAGGCTCCTTAGATTCATCCCACATCTTTCTAGAGTTGATACATATCAACCCACTATCGCGATATTCTTTTACATTATTTTGATCAAAGGTGTCCCACCACTTGCACCTAAAAATAACACATTGGAAAGAAGAGAATTCCACTCGAATAATCTCTTGTATCTTTCCAACATAACCTAGCGTCCCACGTATCAGGTTTTGATCGCGATGGCTAGCATGACTATATTGGTCGAACTCGACTTCCACTCTGCAGTCTTGTGTCATGCGTCCATCATCGACATCCTCTATGAGAAAATGATGTCCATATGCCCACATAGATGGGAACAAATGCACCTATAAAAAGGTGAAAACATCACATTGCCATGTGT
>SNQJ01S0145793.1:0-22765 GCA_010110895.2 Picea sitchensis
GAGTCTTTCACTCTGTATTTTTACAGTCTCTGTACATTTCTTTCATTAATAGAAATCGTGTATTACTGTATATCTGTGTTTATGGTTGCATCTCTGATACATTTCTGTTATATTATTGAATATTCACGATATCTCTGTGCATTTCCTTATTATATCTCCGCTCTCATTTCGTGCCGAAAATAATCCGGATCATTGTAACATTGTCTCCTAAGATGATATATATGTCTTGTTTTGAAGAAAATTAGGAGGCCTACACAACTTCTCTGGTGTTCTATTGCACATGGTGCTCAAACAAGGCATCTTTTGTGCACAAGTATTTTTTGGAGAGGATTCCTCTCCAAAACATACTTGTGCACCAAAGCTGCAAATGGTTCGACATCTAGAGAAGCTAAGAGCTACAAAATTGATAAGAATGTTGTTGATATGAAAAACCTTTTTCTGTAGTATGTTTGGGCCATGGTTGATAATATTTGTTCCACTTCAAGATATTGTGATATACTATCCAAGTGAGCTTTAAGCCTTATTCAGGCAAATATTTGAATTTTGTTATTTAATATTTCTATACGTCCAGTTGTTCATAAAGTCTTTATCTAATATCATAAATTTAATATTGAGAACTATAAAAGAAGATAGTAAAAGAACATAAAATCCTCTAATTGAAGCAATGTTTCAGGTCATTGTACTCAATTTTGTGGTTTCTATCTTTTTCAAGTGCCAGAACGCCTTAACGGGAAATAATCTTAATGAGTTAGTAAAGTTCTGAACAAGTTAACCTTAGACTAGTTTCAACGATTTATGAGGCCTATTTTAGTGATTTTTGAGGTTGATTTCTATAAGGTCTTATTGAGGTGGTATTTCAAATACTGAGGCCAGGGTAGACCTAAAGCCCTCGATTTCAAGGAATCTGGAACACCATAGTTCTTATATTGGGAACAAGCTTAGTTCCAAAGGCCATTTTCAAATTTAGAAAATCCCATTTCAATTTCACATGCCTGATTTGGTCTCCAAAGCTTTGTTTTTATGTGCCCCAATTTCAAATTTCTGAGGCTTGGCTTTAGATCCTAATCGAAGATTGTGAAAATCGAGATATTTAGTTGAATTCTGAGGACGAGTTTGAAATTAGTGAGGCCATTGTTTGATTTCTGAAGCTTCTTTTGGAATATTTGAAGCAAGTTTGAGAACAAAAAGTTTGTTGAAAATAGTTGTTCTATAGAGAAGAGATTAAAGCCGAAACGTTTGTTCTGAAACTGTTTTTTTGTATTTCAGTGAAGGGAGAAGGATTCTTGTAACATTTTGTTCTTCTTTGTAAATTATTACATTACATGGTCTGCATATTTTTGGTACCTGTCACCTATCAAATCTGTATTCAATGTGTACAAAGCCACAGCCACAAAATCCAACCTCAAGGGAACTCAGGAAGGCTACCCATTGTCATCTTGGTAGCTCTTCCCCACTCTTTGAGTTGGGTCTCCTCCAGCACAAGGGGGGCTTCCCTAGGAATAGGATTGCTAAAGATTTATCACAAAATCTCAAGGTGAAAAGGAGAAGTTAAGTTTAGAAAAATATAATTGTAAAAGATATATTATAAAAGGGTGATGGGAGGATCAAGACACTAGCTCCAAGTCCATTGTGCAAGTGGAGTCAAAGGATAACAATATCAGGTGTCTTCTTATGTGATTGTGTGGCCTGAATCAATATTCTACTACAAACTTATCTTGCTTCCCACCAAAACAAAATAATTTTTGTAGGAATCAAAATGAAGAAAGACATCCAAATGTATATGAGGGTGTGCCCACTAATGGAAAATGGAAGATGTAGATAATATGACTTTAAAAAAAAGATACATAATGACATTTTCCAGCAATATACACAAAGGATTTAAAAGGAGAATGAATCACAATTAAATATCTTCTTAACAAAGGCACAATCTTCTTAACGAGGAATTTTTTTACCTATGTTCTAGCCCTTCCTTGACAAATTTGATGTAAAGATTTCAGCCTTAGTATTGGGCAAACTAAGTACAAAAGACACATTATACCTCCCAAGAGAAACCCATAGCTTGCATAGCCTTCAAGATAATCAACAAAAGTTCAATTGGGGAGAGCTCCTAAATTCAACCATAAATCAAATGGGGAGAGCTCCTAAATTCAACTATACATCAAATGGGGAGAGAAAACCCTTATATAGGTTTCATCTCTATCTCCTCAACAATAAAGAAATATATGTTTTCCTAGATCCATCAATTCTCCAAGGAATAACAATAAAATATATTTCTCAGCAACCTCCTTACTAAAAGTAGCAATGAGTTGTTGAGATCCATATTCTTCTCCAAGAAGAAATAATAAAATATCCAAGGAAAACAATACAATAATTCTCTCATGTAACCAACTCCATGAGACAAGACGACAATACAAAAATAATGGAGTTTTTTATGCAACACTCTCCAAGAATAGCACAACAAGGTGGGATGCATCCTCTAGATGAGTGTGTGGTTGTTTGACCATGAGATAAGCTTCCATATGTGTGCCAACCAACAAAGCAAGTAAATAAACATCAAGGGTGTGCTTCTCCATGTGGCACATGTGATCAAAATGTGGGGAGGGGTTTTAAAATGACATATTTGAAATTGCCACAACCCCTCAATATTTATCGGATTTTTTATTATAACCACTTTTCATAAATATTGTAGTTACTCTGCATCTAATGACATTGATCTGGAAACAATCAGAGCACTTTGTCAAAATATATTCTCTAATAAGCTAGCACACATCACTTAAAGTACCCTCCCACACATGCCATCCAAAAATAGTAAGAAGACCAAGTAAAAATCCAACGACCTCCTCAAACCAACCCAAAGGAGGTTGCTCCACAAGAATATATCCATAAATGTGTAGTGTAACCAACTCAAACTACACATGTGCCTGTAATGCTAGGTCGTCTCATCAAATACCATGAAAATTGTGGAATACATGCTCCATATGGCACATGTGGCTCCAAAAGGAAGATGTCACGTCAAGATAACCATAAAATAATCCATCATGTGGTCTTCAAGGTGATGACAAGTCAACAATCCATATAATAATTCCATAAGCCACATACCAAGTCAAAAAAAGCTCAACCAACTCCAAGAAGAGGGGACGGCCCTATTACCACTCAAACTCTTATTAGATTGGAAAGTCCTAACCACAACGGGAGAACCTAGAGGCAACTACTAGGAAATCCACTCATTGTCACTTCAATGGCCTTGCATTTCACTTTAGACTAAGGAGACAGGGTTTCCTAGCCTAGGGGATTATCTATAAAGTCAACTTAGCCTATGCGTTGTAGTATGGGAGTAGTATTAGCTTAGGTTGCTTAATGAGGTGTTTAACCAAACAATCAATTTACCTTTAATAAATGTGACTAAGTTGCATGAAACATGGAAACGTCTAGAAGTTTCTGAAACATGAACATATGGAAACGCGACCCCCCCATAATGGGTATGTCGAGGGAAACACCAACAATCTTCCATATTCTAGATGATTTGAAATAGGTGGCCCAACACCCTCTATAATTGAACTTTGATTCAAACTTTTAGATATAGTTGATGAAATAGGTGGCCCATTACCAATATATCACCCAAGATCAATCCTTCATGGTTTGTTAACATGTGTTTATATTTTATATCGGTTCATCATATATTGTTTCACTTCCGATCCACAGTGGTGTTCTAGATCCATATGTGAGAAAAATTTCTAGTCAACTAGCAGATTGTAGAAGCTCCTCTAAAAATAAATATTTTTTTCTTACATGGATACCCCTGGTTTTAAGAGAGAAACAATTTATCCTCTTAATTGGACATTATCAAGGTTTTGAATGTGTTATAGTTAGAAAGGACAATGTTGGAAAAGAAACGGAAATCTAGCATGAGTTGGCTTGCACTGTTCAACTTTCAGTTCCTTTGTGTAAACAAAAACTAGAATGCGATCATGCAACATTATTAGCAACTATGCCACTAGATAACTGCATTAAATATAACATAATGGGTTTTTGGATTAGGGACAAGAGGTTATACAATCCATTGTGGAAAATTGTACTTCATGTTCAACATGGAAACAAGAGGTTATACATGGTTATTTCATTTTCTTAACTCAAGAACAAAGTAAAAAAGTTTCATATACACTATGTACCAATCTATTGAATCTTGTAGAAACTCAGAAGAATATAGAACTTTATATCTCAATTTTAATATTCCTATCTTTGTTACCAGAAACAAGAAAGGAAAAGTGGGTACAATGCAATAAATGAAAATTCTCAAGTTTCGTACATATACAGTTTTGGGTTATTTTCGAAATTTTTAATATATATGTGAAAATAATAACTCCAAAAAAGTATCCATTGATGCTTTTTACTGCTTAACATGTTACCTTTGTATGTTCCCTCTACAATGGAAATAAAAGTTCCTACAAGGTGCAACTGAGTTCTCAAGAAGTATTAAAAAAGATGGATTGTTAGTTTATGGTTATGTTACAAGTAGATTTGATGTGTTCCGTTACCATTGAATTTGTTGTGATTATCATCGCTCCATCACTATTTATAAGAACAATAGGTCTACCTCTAGATATTCTAGAGGAAGACAGTCGATAGTTGAGAGTCAACTTAGAGGTCAACTGGGTAGTCGAGTAGTCGATTGGGTTAATCAAGACAATCAAGTTGTAACACCCCATTTGAAATATTTCCGAAACCTATGGGGATGGGATGCAACCCTGGTTCAAAAATCTCAATATAAATTTGAACCCATTAAATTCTAAAGTCATTTCAATTCATACATGCATGCAATTAACTAATGTATTAGAAATAAACATGCACATACTCATTTAAATTGAGGATTCCATTTCGAAATACATTCATAAGCAGAACTCAAACTTAAATGTAGAGTTATAGATGGATATTTGACAGAAAAGATTGAACATTGGTTATCTTCTCACCAATATGGTCCAAGAAATTGGTTACGTATAAGTAATTTCCCAACTTAGACTTAACCAAGCTATTCACAACTAAGCACTCCAAGCCACCATCTAGTCATCAAATAGTCATGGAATTCCCATCCATTGAGGAACTCCAAGCTTATTGGAGTCCATGGACAAGATCTCTTGGAACATTTGTGAGGTCGTACCATCCAAATGTGATGAAGATTAAAGGGTGCATTAGAAGATCAACACAAGTTTGTGCACTAGGGGATTAAAGTCTTCAATTGTGACCAATCAAATTCAATCCATAGTAAAAAAGAATATCAAAGAACTAATATGGGTACACCTAAACCTGTAGAGTAAGGATATGAGTGGTTATCTTGGTGGGCATTGTGAGCATTACATTAAGGTGGTTGATGCTTCATTCCATGTTTTGCATCTCACATTCATTAGTCAGTTGGGGATTCACATTCCAACGAGGTGTTGAAAGACCCCATTCTAAGTCAACACTCCATCTCCTTAGAAAACTTTAGCTAATGAAATGAAATAGTTAGTCCTTCGTTTCCTTAGAAATCATTAGCAACTACAATGAGGATGTTAGCCTTCCACATATTATCTTATCAACCCTTGGCTAACAAAGAGACATTAAGTCATTATAGGCGATTACTTTTTTCCATTCAAGCATTAAAAGGCCCTCATGTCAAGAGTGAATACTTTGTTTCAGTGAGGCATTGAAAGGCCTTCATACTACGGGTGAAGGGCATTGTATATTGGTTTCGATAAGGATCTGAAATGCCACATTTGTTGGATTAATGGGGCATTGTGTCATGGTGAGGCTTTAAAATATCTTCTTATGGTTTGGGTACTATGTTCCAATTAGGCCTTGAAAGGTAGGTCTACTTGGTTCTAGTAAGACTTTGACCAACCTGATTTGGTACGTCACTTGGGGTGCATACTTCATTCCAATAAAGCCTTTAAGTTCCTTTAATTTAAGGTGGTTCTAAAGGGTATTCCATTTGATTCTAGAGTGATAATCCCTTATCTTATAAAGGATAACATTTTAAGACCAATGCTTCAAATAATAAGGCCTTGCTTGAAAATAAATTTTATTTGATTCTAGTCATACATCGTGCCAACCTTATTTAGGTCTTGTAAGACATTAAATGGGTTATTAGATATCATCATAGAAAATGTAAGGTATTGGTATTTACCTCCTTTACATAAGTTTGTTTTTTTTCTCTCCAAAATGAATTAGAGTTCTATTAAGGGATGTTTGCCCCAAAGCTCTTAATATGGAGAAAATTTCCTCTTTGCCCCAAACATCATAGGTTGATGACTGAAGCTTCACATGAGCTAGTTCAAAATCCACCTCTCACCCATTTGTTCAATGCAAAGGTTGATCCAAAATGGATCATGAGACAAAGTCGAGATGATTTTATAGATTGAAAGTGTTTTTGACCAATGTTGAATTCTAGGGCTTCAAACCCATGAGATCAAAAGCAACTTATAGAATTTTGATGAGACATATGTGAAAGGGGAGTGGATCATTGTGTCTTGACTACGACTTTGTGGTCAGTGGATGATGAGTTCATAGTCCACTACACTCACAATTTGTTTTGTTGTCGTTCTACAATGCACTGTTGTGTTTCAATGACACCATTTAGACACTCCAACGAAAACTAAGAATATTTTGGTTCTAAGATGTTCATAGTGGATCATCTATATATACATTTTTAGCTAGAAAATGTTCTCTTCAATGTGAGAGATGATGATAGGATACTAACTATTGTTGTTGGCCCTCAAATTCACACTTCAAAATCTTTTATTTATTTTTATCCATAAATGTTTTTGATTAATTAATGGGAGCTATTAACCCCAAATCTGCACACTTTAATGTGGGGGGAGAGAGATTTGAACCAAGCAACACTTTTATGCAAAATCAAAGACTTGTTGGTTTTTGGATGATCTCCAACCACATTTTATAATATAATTATAACACTTTTGGGTAATTTTTAATAATTTAAATTGGAGGAGTAAGAGGTTTCCATGTCTTTAATTTATACAGCCTTTTGGTATCCCTTCTAAGATAAATTTGTATGTTGTGTGGAAACTTAAACCTCGAATTTGTTGGGGTAATTAATTAAAATGATATTCTTTAGACCGAACTCCACAGGAAAGGTGGAAATGATTCCTTGAGGCTTAAACATGTGGCCATCAAATGCCTTCAACATGGTGTTGGAATGCACAAGATCTGGGGAATCGATATCTCTCCAACATGACATAGACATAATACAAGTGGAGGCCCCTTCATCAAAAATAGTTTTGAAGATATTCATCCCATGTGAGACTACTTGAATTTGAAAATAAATATGGTGGGGGAGTCTCGCCTAACTTTGGTCCATGTCAAATGTAATTAAACTAGTATATGAAGTGTCCACCTCTCGTATAGTAGACAACGGTGATCTTCATTGCATTGGGCAACATCGAAGGACTTCTAGGGCTGACATGGCACATGGTGTCTGAGTTAAATCTTCCACAATACTATAATTATGGGCAACCCATGCATTGGGATTATGTGTAGACCTAGGAAGCACACCCTTTGGTGGGAAAAACACTGTGTCAAGTGACGGCTCTTCTATTTGGAGAGGTCCAACATGCTGGGAAGTAGACGTAGGGTCCTTATTCAAAGAGTTGCTCTCTAGATTATCGTAATTACAAGTCCATACTTCTAAATTGACCATTTGGCCACACATGTAAATGTTGGCACTTGATGACATGTACTTTATTCAATAGTCTAAAGGATGGCAATTGAATGGGAAATACTTTCTAGGAGGGCCTCTTGAGACCTCCAAGTACTTTCTTCAATAGTCTAAATCTACCCAAACACATTTTTCTCGGACTTCACTCTCCACATTGAGATTCCTTGCCCTAAGTCCTCACAATCTTAAATGAGGGAAACCCCCTTCATTCCGAGGAAACATGGCTTGAAGTGAAAGAGGGTTAGTGAGGTGACAAGGGCCTTCCCTCTAAGTTACACATGATTTCACTTGAGCTTTCATAATTTAGCTCAACAATTGTGAGTTCATGTGATAACACACCTGAGACATATCCTATAGATCATAAAACTCATTAGACAAGACTCCCTTTACCATTGGAAGTTAGTACTCCTCCTCAACCAAGTTTGCCTAAGAACGATGATATAGATTTAAATATTGATATGGCTAGTATCTTAGCAAAGGTTAATGTACCTGTCCCTTTCAATATTGATATTGTATCTTTTTTTTAAATACCTACAACAAAGTCACTATTGCGACATCTTGAAGTGTCGGTCCCATAGGAACCACATTGGATATTATACCTCTTAACGTCTATCTTTCCACGTCCAATACATATCTCTTGCCACCTCTAGGATGTCTCTCTTAACACCTCCAAGATGTCAGTCTTGCCACCTCCCAGACATTTCTCTTGCCACCTCCAAGACGTCTCTCTTGCCACCTCCAAGACGTCGGTCTTGCCACCTCCAAGACATGGCAAGAGTGATGTCTGGGAGGTGGCAAGAGAGATGTCTTGGAGGTGGAAAGAGAAGCATTTGGGAGGTGTAAAGAGTGACATCTTGGAGGTGGAAAATGCGATGTCAAATCTGCATTAAATGTCTCAATAGCGACGTCATATGAAACGTCGAAAAAGAGACGTAATGTGAAACGAAGTTTGAGAGGGTCAGTTGTTTGTCATTCTCCCAACAATATAAAGTGGAAATTGCATCAAACGTGCCATCGTAATTTGACCCAAATGTACTAGTGTATTACCCTCTTACATGAATTAGCAGACGTGTTTCACCCACCAACTGGCCTTCCCCCATGTCGTGACATTGCACATTCCATTGATCTCATCCCAGGAAAAACTCTTCCCAACTCACTCACATATTGTCTGGTGCCCAAGGAAACCACATAAATTGAAAGACAAATTGGCCAACTCCTGGATTTAAGCCACATCAAACCCTCATCTTCTCCTTGCACCTCACCAACCTTCATTATTCCCAGGAAAGACACCTCTAAATAATGCCTGGTGACTGACTACAGATCCTTGAAAAAAGAAACCATCAAGAATAGATATCCACTCCCGCAAATCAAATATCTCCTCAACCATCTACAAGGGGCATCTGTCTTCCCAAAGATGGATACGACTTGAGGTTACCATCAAGTGCACATGCACCACAGTGATATCTAAAAGAAAACGTTCAAAACTAATTTTGGTCTGTATGAATGTCTAGTCATGCCTTTCATCTTGACCAATGCACCAGACACCTTTATGCGGCTCATCAACGACATTTTCTGACCACACCTTGGTAAGTTTGTTTTTATTTATCTTGACGATATTCTGATTTTCAGCAGATCTTGGGAGAAACACTTGCAACATCTGTGCACGATCTTGGAATTGTTGCGACAACACCAACTGTAGGTAAAAGAGAAAAAAACATACTTTTCTTAGACTTCAGTATACTACCTAGGCTTCATTGTGGACTTGATAGGATTTCACCCGTATCTGGCCATATTTCAAGCTATTTCTGCATGGACAGCCCTAACTTCTACACAGCTTATGAAACATTTTATGGGCGGCATCAATTTTTATCACAAATTCATATACCATTTCTCAAATTTGGTGTTCCCTTTGCATCTAATAACCAACAAATACAAGTTCTTATGGTCTCCATATGCACAACATCACTTTGAGAATATGAAACAACCATTATGCTCAACACCAATCCTTCGCTTACGATATTTTCTACAAACATCCAAAATTGATTCCGATGCATCTCAGTGTGTGATTGGTGTTGTACTTAAACATGGAGGTCAACCCATTTCCTACCATTCAGAGACACTCTCAACAACAAATATCAACTACAACACTTATGACAAGGAATTTTATAGCTTGGTCTAAGTGTTGAAACAATGGCGCCATTACATTCTGGGCAAAGAGACCATACTACACACAGATCATCATCCACTCATATGACCATACTACACACAGATCATCATCCACTCATATGACCATACTACACACAGATTATCATCCACTCATATTCATCAACTCCCAGAGAAAAATACAAGAACAACGTCATCTCAAATGGGCCGCATACATCCAAAAATTTCACCTGGTCATTAAGTACAAGAAGGGAACTGCAAACAAGATGGCAGATTTATTAAGCCAACCACCCACACAAGTGATGAATATATTGGCAGTACGTTGTGCAACCTATGAGAGTTGGAAAGAGATGTACGCATCAAATCCAAACTTTAAAGAGATCTAGATAGAAATACAACAACCCACAGTAATCAACCAGACACCGTTCCTTGATTACACCATTTGAGACAGATGGATATATCGTGTTAATCAATTGTGTGTTACGCAATCAAATGGTCATTTGATTCTCATTAGGAAAGCACATGCCTCTTCCTATGGAGGCCACTTTGGGAATGCAAAAACACACCTTCATATTGAACTCCATTTCTATTGCCCCGCTATGTCTAAACAAGTGGACAGTTTCATCAGAGCATGCGCTCTTTCTCCTCAAATCAAACAATCTAACTGGAAACATGGCCTATATCAACCTTTGTCGATTTGTTCATGCCCATGGGAATCAATTTCTATGGATTTCCTCAATGGACTCCCGACCACTCTTGGAAAGCACAATGCAATTTGGGTTGTGGTATGTAGATTTTCAAAGATGGTGCTCTTTCTCCCATGCCACAAAACAACGTCTGCTACACAAACCACTAAACGTTTCTTCTGCCATGTGTGGCCACATTTTGGTCTACCAAGCAACATCATTTCGGATCATGACTCACATTTCCTGAGTACATTCTCGTGTACACTATGGTCATTACTTGGTTTCCATCTCAAGTTTTCAACAACTTTTCACCCATAGACCGACGAAAAAACCATGGTGGTCAATCGAACCTTGGTTCACACTTTGTGCAGCTCATTCATCAATAATAAGCAATGGTATGTTTATATTCACATCTTGAAGCATAGCTAGAACAAAGCGACACATTCTTTCATGGGATTTTCCCCATTTGAGGTCTTCTTAAGGTTCTAGCCATTAGAACCCATAGATTTTCCCATCAATTTGACCCCGTCTGTATCAGTGAAACATCCTAAAGACCAACAAACAACTCAACATTTCATACAAAACCTAGCACAACACCACAATCAAGTGAAAAAATCACTGCAAGCTGCACAAGAGCATGCCAAAAAACACCATGATAAACATAGAATAACGTTACATTTCCAGTCAGGGGACAAATTTTGGCTACAAATGGACAAGTAATGCTTCAAAGGGAGACATCATAAGCTGCATCCATTAAGTTATGGCCCATATACAGTTTTGGATCGCATAGGATAAAATGATTATCGGTTGGATCTCCCACCACATTTGTGCATTCATGACGTGCTCAACGTCAACAATCTGAAGCTCTTTGAGAAACTACTCCTTGAAGACATAGTCATTGTCATACATCTAGTGGACAACATTCCATATTTTCAACATCCGTTATTGATGGATCAAATTTTGGATAGGAATCCCAAAACAACACGACAACAACAACATGTTTCCTATATAGTCAGCAGGCAAGGACAAACTCTAGCACAAGCAAAGTGGATGATAGCCGAGACAATGCAATGACGGTTTCCTAAGTTTCTGATGAAAGAAGGGATGATTTTAGATCTAAATAAGGAGGAATTGGACCAATAAGGAAGGACATCAACCTTCCATACAGAGCACACATCAAATTCAAGTCATGCATAGCGAGATAGAAGAAAAGTAGAAGTAATTCTATGTCTATTTTATGACAGCGTCAATCATCCTTTTTGTAATAATGAATATGTTAGTATAAGAAATAAGAAATATGCCTAAGTCTATGTAAGAGTCAGTATGTCAATAAGATTGTGGAAATTTTTCTTGCGAATCTGTTAGCGCAGAGAATCGCAGAAGAAAAAGGAAACATCTTCCGTTCTGGGGAGATTAATATTGTTTTAAAAAAAATCTCAACGATCTAATAGAGTTTGATGAAGTTTTTTGTTGTCTCTCTATATCTTGTCATATCTCTTCTATGTTTTCTAATTTTTTTTTTCTGGTTTTATTGCTAAGGGAAAATCGTGAGGAGAAAGTGCTGAGGGAAATCTCTGTTGTTTTTTTATTTATTTGTTTTTCTAGTTTTTGTGCTGAGGGAAATCGTGAGGACAATGTGCTGAGGGAAATCATGAGGACCGAAAATGATTTGTGTTTTTGTTGAGACAACGAGTGAAGAAGATATATTACGCACCATAGGAACTAGTGTGCCTCTCTCTTTCTCTGTGATTCGATTACCCCACACATCATCTCTTTAAGCGCCCTCTAGAAAACATTTGGCATCATACAACATAGGAGAATAGCACCCACACTGAACAAAGGGGAAATTCCCTGCATCTGTGGTCTTCTTTCGTTCATAAAAAGGAACCCAGACATCTATCTCATCTCTATATCATGCCCCTCTTCTCCAATCATTGCCCTCCATACAAATCATAATCCTCCATAAAGGTTGTGTGATGTCTGACCCTTATCTGACACAGGGTACCTACAGAAGAATCCCTGCAAGTAACCTAAGTGTTACATAACTCAATAAACTAATCAATCATGGTATAACCAATGCACAGGCGAACAATCATAAGTCAGGTCCACCATATGGGTAGGGTAGAAAAGCCTAAAACCTTTAAAGTACCACCTCTCATGGAGGAAAGGGCACTAGCAAGATCCCCAGATACAAATAGATCCCCAAAAATATCTCTGACGCTAAGAAGCTATCGAGGGGATATCCCTTCAACCAACCTCACGTGACCTCATTCTTAAATCCATTGTAAGAAGATCCTCTTGATATTACCTATTATACAATGGATTTCTCCACTCTCTTAGTCATACACATATGTTTATTTAATATCCTTGGAGAATTTTACTCACAAAATCTTATTCCAAGGCTCTAAATCCTAAGCTAGTTTATGCACCCTAGAAAATAAAATCATTACTAATCAATATTAAATTATAGCGTTAATATTAATGGCCTTTCTTACTCAAAAGGTGTGGTAATGAAACTAGTGATGTTATGACTTAGCAAGTAAAATAAATGACTATGAATACAATGCAAAGTCCTAACCTCAATTTCAAATAAATGATATGCTTCAAAAATACAATTTTCAATTCAATTATGCAATTCTTAATAAAATGCAATCTTTCTTTGCATGCACTAATATAAATGAAAAATAATCAAGAGATCAAACTGCCAATCAATGTAAAATGCCTAATAATTTTTTTTATTTTCAATATAAGAGAATGAAAATGCAAGGACTAAACAACAACTTGATATAAATAGTCTACTGTGTATAGACATATACAACCCAAGTAGGATATCAAAGGAGCAAAACACCTAGACCAAGATGCAAGGACAATCAAAATGAAAATATGACGAGAAAGGAACCACCCAAAAATTCAACCAAAGACAGGTTTCATGTCATCCTACAAACACTTAACAGTCACCATAGAGACCCGAGAAGACTCATCAATCATCAAAACCTACCCAGCAACCACCAAACCTATAAAACAAGCAACATAGGTTGATGTACGCGATTGTTCAAGGGAAAAGAGTGTATGTACACAACTTGAATAAGTACAACATGTGCATGTATGCGTCTGTCAAGCAAAAACCCATGTATATGTGTCAAAACATAGCTGGACTAAGGAGAAGGCTGAAAATCCCAGACCCAGAGTGAGCAGAGGCTGTCAAACAATCATACAACAAGAAACTCAATATGAACAAGAGAAATGTAAAGAGAAAAACACTCCAAACCCCCCAAAAGAATATTATCTCCCTAGTATGGTCGCCAATTTTGTTACAAGGAAAATCTCTCTATGGCTACGGGTAAACCACAATAGACAGAAATGACTGCAGAAATCAACTCTAATCTCAAGTATGATATATAAAAAAATATGCTAACAAGACAATATAAGAGGCCTACTTCGTCCAGGCGTTCAATGAAGTCCACCGTTGAACACTTGACCCAAAGCAATAAACGTGTAACTAGTTCTCAACAACCAAGCAACGCAAGCATATGGTGATAATATATAATGTTAGCACATTCAATAGCATAATCCATCAATATTTATAACAAATATTCCCATGGAATAATAATTCAAATATTTGCGAGATATTAATTGGACGAGAAAAGAGTATTTCTATTAAGATATAATCAACGGAAGTGAATGAGTTACAAACTTCCATGCCGGCACGGTTCAGAACCGAGAAGCTAATTTCCTTCCAACTGGGCCTCCACCACTTCAATCCTCCACCAAAGGAAAACTCATATAAGAGATACCAAGGAGTTCTCAATCAATAGGGGAAGAGTTTGGGGTTTGAACAATGTGTTCATACTTAAAGGAAAAAGGGATGCAGACTCAATGTAAAGTGAATAATTTCTCCAGAGTAACTTTTCTCTCAAAGTTGAATTCTTTCTCCTCTTTTCCATAGCTCATATTTGGCCCATTTATATCCTTCAAGTGGAATTGAAGGGCTGAGTTGAAACGTTTCCAGTATATGGAAGGTCAAGGATCATTGATCTCGTGACGTGACATTGAAACCTGACACCATTTTTTAATTTTGGGCACATTTCTCGATTTACGTGGGATGTAGTGGTGCAACCTGTGTGTATGCATGTTGTAATATAGGAAGGACACATATATGTGGAGAATTCATGTTTTTATCTTTGAGATTTTCAAGAAGGGACTTCAAGTCTACATAGAGAAATGGAAATAGGCCTTTTGTGCAAGATTGCATAGGGTGAGGCAAATCTTTCTATAACACCCAATGGTTGAAATCCCAACCCCACCTAAAAAGGGTTGTGGTCAGTTGAGATATATAGGGATCTGTTGTATTTTTTTTTAACACAGTTAATATTCTCATCCTATGTGCAGTGATGCTTGGAATTGTACATGCATGGGATATGCACGATCATCTGGTTAAGGACCTATGTTTGACCATCTGTGCGGGGTTGAAGGGAGTGGATTTGGTGAGCTTGGTGTCCAGCAATGACTAGAGGCTCAAAAAGAATGTGCTAAGGAATTGGATATCCCGATATGAGACGATGGTTTGTGGCATCCCAAATTGTACCCATAATCGTTCAAAGAAGATATTGGTAGTGGCCTCTTCTCTGATGATCTTCTTGTAGGTGGCCAAAATCGCCATTTTAGAAAAATGATCAACCACCAAAAAAACACATTCATTTACCCTGTTTGTTAAGGGAAGGCCATACATGTATTCCATAGAGATGGATTCCTAGGGCCTTTCAGGAGTAGGAAGAGGGATGTACATGCCTTATTTCTTAACGGTCGGTTTGGTAATGGTGTAGGTAGTGCAGGACCTGATATACTTGTTGACATCTTGTTAACATTTCGACCAATAAAAATGTTGTTGCAACACTACTACTATAGTTTTGACATTGAAGTGTCTTTCCACCTGACTTTAGTGGGCTTCCCAAATCATATTCACTCACTTTATTAGTGGAACACATAGATGGCCTAGATGGCACACCAACCCATCCAGAATATGGAAATGAGTGATAGATGTGTTTGCGCCCAACATCTGGTAGGTGGTGGAGAAGTCAAGATCTCAATCATAGAGTTGGGGCCACCCGTAGGTCTCATGGCCACAAGATTTTATCATCGTGGTGAGTGTTTCAACTGGAGGTTGGATGAGGAAATCAACGACGTGGATGATTATTCCTATATTATACTTGATGTTGATATGGAACCAATGCAAGTATGTGGACCACTTATTATGGAAGTCATTCTACAATTTTCCCTATGTATGCATGAACTGCAGTGGCTTATGATTGGCATGGATGAATGTCTCCTTCCCGAGAATGTAATTCCTTCATTGGTGGAAGTCTTGCACAATGGAGTAAATTTATTTTTCGTAATTAGGGTACTTACAGATAGCATATAGTAGTGTTCACTATGATAGTCCACAGGGTGTCTGTTCTTAGTGAGAAATGTGCCCACACCATAGTTTGAATCATCTGTCTTGATCTCAAAGGGTTGTTGCATGTTGGGTAATGAGAGCACTGGGGTTGCGCACAAGTGTTGCTTCAAATCATCGAACGCTTGTTATTGTGACAGGCCCCACATGAAACTTTTCTTACCACAACCCTTGTTTACTTGGACGAGGGCCCATTCAATATGGGAGAATCCCAACAAGAACCTGCGATAGAACTTGGCAAGGCATAAAGAAATCCAAAGATCAATGAGTGTGGTTGGGGTTGGCCAGTCACGAATGACCTATATATTGGTCGGATCAACATGCACCCCATGACCATAAAAAATGTATCCTAGGTATTGGATCTTGTACATGACGAAGGAACATTTCCCCATTTTTGCGTATAGCTTGCGCTGTCACAGAGTGTATAGAACCTGCTAAATATGCTGCAATTATTTTTCCCAACTCTTGTTGTAGATGAGGATGGAATCTAGATACACCACCACAAAATAATTAGTGAAAGGCCACGATATATTGTCCATCATTCTCATGAAAGTCACTAGGGCATTTTTCAAACCAAAGGGAATGAACAAACATTCAGAAAGAGATTCTTTGGACTTGAAGGAAGTATTCCATACATCTGTCTTCTCTATTGGGAAGTGATGGTAGAAACACTTCATATCAATGTTACTGAAGTATTTCCCCCCCTTAATCTAGTAAAGGATATCTTCGATTTGGGGAATCAAGTACCGCTTCCTGACTGTGATTTTATTTAGGGCCTAAGAATCGATACAGAGTTGTCATGTCCTATCTTTCTCCTACACAAGAACGATTGGGCTTCCACATGGTGATGAGATGGGTTGGATGTGACCCTTTTGGAGAATTTCTTGGATTTGACACTTGATCTCCTTGTTTTCTAATAAAGAGCGTTGATAGACTATAAAATTGGGTAGCAATGCATCAAGGGTCATATCGATTGAATGCTTGACCTGAAAGTATAGAAGTACCCCAGTGGATGAGGAGAAGATGTCTTTGTATTCTTGCATGACCTTGTACACTTTCTTATTATGCATGGAGAGATCACATGGGGAGGCCATGGATGTGATTACAACATTTTTCTCACATTGAGAGTGAATCACGAAGAGGACAAACTTCCTGGTATTAGAGATGACCTTCTTGGATTACTTGGCAAAGATCAATGAAATGGAAATAGGTCGGACTACCTCACGTATCCTGTACAATTTCTCATTCAAGGTAATAATAATATTGCAAGGAAGAGACTCATATACCACATGATGTTTCCATAAATAAGGTTGGATCAAAAGAACTTCACAAACTTCAAGGGGAGCGACAACACACAATACCTCATCTTTGAAGATATTTATGTCACATGACAGACAATATTGTTGGCTGACATGAAGATCCCTTCCTTGGTGGAGTCATCGAATGGTGTATGGTTGTGGGTGAAACGTTATCAGTAGGGACAACCGCTTGATGACTTATGCTAAGATGAGGTTCTTCTAGCTACAACTATCAATGTTGAAGTGTAGTGGAGTACCCTTCACCCACATATGTGAATGAAAGAGACGATCGCCTTCCTCTGGCTCATCAAGTTCACCAGGATGGATATTGGTGGTAGGAATGGTGGAAATGGGTTCCACATCAATAACATGTCTCCCCTTTTCTATTTTTGACTCTAAATCAAAACCTGCATATGATTCAGAGCCTTTCACCTCTACCACCAATGAATTCTTTTAGCGACAATAAACAGTGTTATGCCAGGGGTTCTTATAGAAGTCACACCACTTCCTCATGTCTTCCTTCATCTTTCCATTTTACTTATTTGTTTGTTCTTACACTAGTTTTCGTAAGGTTGTCCATCTTTTTTTTCCCTTTGTTCTTCATGTTGGAGCTGCCCTTTCTCTTCTTCTGCATGTGAGAGGTTCCTAGAACCAAACTGTCGTGTCTTTTTCTTAATATTCTACTCAATTTTGACAACATATCAATAGGATGCACCCAAGGATGAGATGTCTCTATGCAGACCATCATGGTACTTGAGAACCATATGTCACTCAAAATCTTTGATACGCATCTTGGTGCACAAGGTATGGAATACATTGATGAACTATGGCATTGTTTGGTCTTTTTCCTATCGCAGTGTAGTCCATATTGTATACAAGTCATCATAACTTCCAACATGTTAGTATTGTTCCTTAATAACATCCCTGAAGGAACCCCAAGTGGGTGCAACTGCAAATAATAGGGATCCCTCTACTTCCTTTTTCTCACAGAAAGTATCCCACCAATATTTGACATGCGATACAACCTTGAGGAGCACAAATGTAATCTTATTTCTATCAAAAAAATTGTGGACAAAAAAATACCCTTCTACAATTATTAACCATTTATCTATGGAATCCACATCTATTTGACCTTCAAATAGAGCAATATCAAAATTGATTTGTACCTTGTTAGGATATTTAGACACTTAGGAGTTTGTTAAGATCTACTTGGTCTAATGTGTCGTTAGGTAAAAGTGTGTTTCTTAGTGTGTTTCTTTAGTATGCATTAGTGTGCATTTGTAGTTAGGAAATCCGACGGTCATGATATGTTCTTGACATAGAGTGATCCGACGGTTCATATTATCCTTGACCTTAATGAACATTGATCCATGGATTAGCCCCTGATTGGTCCATGATCTCTATTTAAAGATCCTGGAGGGCCATTTGTCGATGATTGACTGTGAGAATATCTCTTGTAAAATATCTCTGTAATCTTTTTCTTTTGCATTAATAAACTGATCCAAGTGGCCGCGTTGGTTGGGGCCGTGGATGGTTCCACATTGGGTTTTTACCACGTCAAAACATCGATGCATTGATATTTGATCTAGTTGTGTGATTAGTTACCGAAGGTTTTCGTCCTCTATTGAAATACCTATGTTGTTGAACATGGTATCAGAGCCTGTTTGAAGACCCATTCTTGTTGTAGATCGAGATCGTGGAGCTGAGTTGCCTCATCTCCATATTATGTCATTTCTGTACATTTTTGGGCTGAGAGGATTGTTCGATTCCTTATAGAGCACTCGTTTTAGTCAAGAACTGTAGTGTCTCCAAGGCCAAGCCCCATTGTAAACCATGTTCTGAAAATAATTGTAATTACGTTTTATAGGCTGGTGAGCCAAGTTTTTATAAGCTGGAGGCTTATGTGTTTGTTAGGCCAGGGAGCCTAAGTGTTGAAGGCCAGGAGCCTGTTGTTGTACTTGTATGTATGCAGAACATTTAATAAAATATAAACACTGCCAGGTGCAGACCGATCACGATGAATGAGTGAAGGGGGACTGAGCATCCACGCAGTGGGCAAGTAATTAGGGGCTAGAAGGTGGGAAAGGGGCTAAGTGATGAGACTAGGGTCTAAGCCTAGGGGGAATTAAGCCTAGGAATAATATTTTAATATTATTCCAAAAGAACATGTACATTTTATGTTTCATTGCATCCTAAGTTTTGGAAAGGGTAAGCATGCAAAGGGGATGCAAGCGGATGGAACGCATGCAGTTCCAAAGGTGACAAGTGTCAGCCCTAGTGCATGGAAATAAAATGGCCAGGAGAAGGCGTGAGAGGAGTTCTCCTCGATTCTACCTGAAAATCTAAAGGTAAACGATAGAACCTCTGCAAAGGAATACCCGGGTGCATCCCTGAAAGCCGGAAAAAGCCTGGGTTGACTTCTGAGAGAGCCGGTACCACCCCTGTCTAAAAAGTTCGAACCTGTGTTGACCCTGCTTGGATTGTTTGTCATGCATCCTTGACAACCAGAGAATGAGTCTATTCTATGCTAGTGGATTGGGAAATAGAAATGACCAACCACCGTCGAACCTGTAGGGAAGCCTGTGTCTGTTTTCCCCGTGAGTTGTTGTGACCACGCAGTGCTGGACTGCATGGGGTCTTGTTGGCCAGTGGTGCAACGCTCTCTCCAGGTGAGAGAGGTGATTGAGGTTGGAAGAACAGGTTGTTGGCCTATGAGGGATTCTCTTCAGGTGAGAGAGTGCGCGAAGGAAGGAGAGAACTCCTGGAAGGAACCCTACAACTGCCACAGAGCTCGGAGACTTTCGATTCGGCTTGTTCCTGTAACCCAAGGCAAGGGAGATTAACAACCGAAGGACTGTCCAGGTGACAAAGAAGGTGTATACTCCTGGGGTGGAACAGGCATGTGGGGAATGAGGTCTGTGGGCAGTGAGTGTGGGAGGTCCTTGGAGAGAATCCCTTCCTTGTGGTTGTCTGTTGTTTTCCCTGTAACCTCAGCCTAGCCCAGTATTCCTTGTCTTGAGGTGGAGCTTAGTCCCAACTCGGGGGTGACCCACTACTGAGATAATGAGCAGTGTGGTCTAAGGCTGGGAGGTTCGTGGAAGGCCTGCACTTGGTTGGTGGATTCTACCACTGTTAAAAGATAAGTATCTGATTATGTTTTAATCATGTTTTGCATGACTCTACTACTTATGATATCATGATTTCTGTTGTGTATATGAATTAATATGAAAAGCTAATTGCTTGCTGATTATGGCAGTAATTCATATGAATACTCTGTGTTGAATGTGTTTATTGTTTAAATGCATGTGGGTTAAGTAACATCTGTATGAGTTATGTATAAATGGTGTTATATTTTTCTTTTAAGAGCAATTAAACCTTAGTAGTAGAAAAGGTGCGCTACAGTTTGGTATCAGAGCCAAGGTTTCGACACTGAGCCTAGATGGGACAGTGGAACGATATTTAGACAGAGAATGCGAAGGGAAATTTTGTCTGGAAGGCCAATTTCGGACCCTGGTTTGCTCCAAAGTGTCAAGTAGTTACTTGACAAGTTTTTAAGCTCAGGAAGTTTAACGACGTGCGAAACGACAGTCGGGGTGGTCTATGGCCGCGGGAAAATAGGTCTCCACACCAATAGCGTTAGAACCTTAGGATCTGCTCGGAGAGGGAGGGTGGACCCTCATGACCGTCGGATCTAGAGAGTATGCGCAGGGTTTAAAGCCCTTTTTGAAATTGCATAGGAGTGTGGAAATCGTGATACGTGAAATCCCGAAACAATCTACACCATAGATCGCAGGGAGAAGAACTTGATCGTTGGATCAAGTAGTTTAATAGACAGTGATTTCAGGGTTTCAGCAAATAGAAGTTCAAGATGTGTGGATGCACGAACTTCCGATGTTGAAACCTCGAAACGCTGAAAGGATGTGCGCCGTGGATCCGAGGAGGGGATCTGACAGTTGGATTCCATGCTTGGATTGGACATGGACGCATGAATGCGTACCACGTGCCAGTGAGTCGAGGAGACATGCGAGACTGGTGGGACCCAATGACATCATTAAAAGTGACGTGGACCCTCCTGAACGTACCACATGCCATGGTGGTGAAGGACGACAATTGTGTTGTGGGCTGGAGAATAAAGTAACTCACGATTTCGGGAACTCGCAAGGTAAGGGTATGGGAGCTCGACATTGAGACTCGCGAAGTCACGAAGTAGCGAGAACGAGAGGAGAAAAGTCAACATCGCTCCGTGGGGTTTCGTGAAAGGGAGGTACCAGGGTTGGATGCCACAACTCACGAAGGTGTGAATAGCGAAGGGTGCTAGAACTTATCCCTAGACTATGGTCATGTGTAGAAGACGCTAGCGAGGAGGGAGCCATAACCGTGTCGCATCTCGGGTATTGGCAGTTAGAGGAAATGAGTCGAGGGTCTTCGACTCACGAACTCACGAGATCGCAAGTTGTGAAAAGGGTGACTTGGGTTATGAATATTTAATTGTCGGATCTTCGTGGACCGAGATTCCAAAGTTCTGAAGTCTCCGAAATTGGAGAGCCAGATAGAGCTCATAAAACTTTGTGAAGTTGAAACGTCTTTAGTTCTTGTTCGCATTGGTTTATAAATGTTGTGGATTGTTCGTGAGGTTTTAATGGCCTGAAAAACTTTGAATTGAATTGCACAGTGTGAGTTCATAGTTCAACGAGAGTCAGGATTCCAGTTAACCAACACCGAGTATGGAATGGGAAAAGGTGATGATTGCCTCCGAAACAGGAGATGAACGGGAAGGAAAATATGTCAATATGGGAGTGGAAGGATCGAAATCCAATGGGCATGGAAAAGAGATGGATAAGGAAGAACATATGATGAAACTCATTGAAAAATTGTAGAAAGATGCCCAGGCTTGCCTAGCTGATAGCCGAAAACTCCTGAAAATTAGGGATCGGCAGGGTGAATTCAACTTTAAAATGTTGAAGAGCCTGGAAAGAATAGAAAAGAAATTGGAAAAGGGGATTGACACAAGCAGATCAATAAGTGTCAGAACCCCTAAGGGGAGAAGGAGATCGAGGAGTGGTAACAGACATTACCGTCTCTCCCCGAAGCATTCTGGCAAGGAGACACATAGTAGTTTAAGCCCATCCCCTACCAGAAAACATCAAAAATATGGAAAGGATGAATTGAAAGGGGAGATGAACAAGATTAAGCCTCCAACATTCGATGGAGAGCATAAGAAGGAAGAAGAAGGAAGAATTGAAATGTACCAACTGAAAGGAAAGGCATCCATGTGGTGGGATCAGTTTGTGCAGGTGCAACACATCCGAGAGAAATAGGTCACTTGGAAGGAATTTAAGAGGTATTTCGAGAAGAAATACCTGACTAAAAGATACTATGATAGAAAGATGAAGGAGTTCTTCAAACTCAAGTTGGGAAGTATGACCATTGATGAATATGAACGAAGTTTTCTGGAACT
>SNQJ01S0145793.1:24067-40569 GCA_010110895.2 Picea sitchensis
CACGACGTGGGAGCATGCAGATGTTGTGCGAGAAGAGTACCTGCATATTTTTGAAGATTTTGAAAGACTTGCAGAGACAGTGTAAGTTGCACTGAGGATAATGCAAAAATAAGGGGAGGGGGATTGTAGTGTCCCCAAGGCCAAGCCCCGTTGTAAACCATGTTTTGAAAAGAATTGTAATTATGTTTTATAGGCTAGTGAGCCAAGTTTTTATAAGCTGGAGGCTTATGTGTTTGTTAGGCCAGGGAGCCTAAGTGTTGAAGGGAAGGAGTTTGTGGTTGTACTTGTATTTATGCAGAACATTTAATAAAATATAAACACTGCCAGGTGCAGACCGACCATGATGAATGAGTGAAGGGGGACTGAGCATCCACAGAGTGGGTAAGGAATTAGGGGCTGGAAGGTGGGAAAGGGGCTAAGTGATGAACCTGGGGGCTAAGCCTAGGGGTCTTAAGCCTGGGAATAATATTTTAATATTATTCCAAAAGAACATGTGCATTTTATGTTTCATTGCATCCTAAGTTTTGGAAAGGGTAAGCGTGCAAAGGGGATGCATGTTGATGGAACGCATGCAGTTCCAAGGGTGACAAGTGTCAATCCTAGTGCATGCAAATAAAATGGACAAGAGGAGCTATGAGAGGATCTCTCCTAAATTCTACCTGACGGTCTGAAGGTAAATGATCGGACCTCTACAAAGGAATACCCTAGTGCATCCCTGAAAGATGAAAAAAGCCCGGGTTGACTTCTGAGAGAGCCGGTACCACCCCTATTTGAACAGTTCGAACTTGTGTTGACCCTGCATGGATTGTTTGTCATGCATCCCCGACAACCAGAGCGTGAATCTATTCTATGCTGGTGGATTGCGAAATAGAAGTAACCAGCCATCGTCGAACCTGTAGGGAAGACCGTGTCTTTTTTCCCCGTGAGTTGTTGTGACCACGCAGTGTTGGACTACATGGGGTCTTATTGGCCAGTGGTGCAATGCTCTCTCCAGGTGAGAGAGGTGATTGAGGTTGGAAGAACAGGTTGTATGCCTATGAGCGATTCTCTCCAGGTGAGAGAGTACGCGAAGGAAGGAGAGGACTCCTGGAAGGAACCCTACAGCTGCCACAGAGCTCGGAGACTTCTGGTCCGACATGTTCCTGTAACCCAAGGCAAGGGATATTAGTAGCCGAAGGACTGTCCAGGTGACAGAGAAGGTGTATACTCCTGGGGTGGAACAGGCATGTGCGGAATGAGGGTCTATGGTCAGTGAGCGTGAGAGGTCCTTGGAGAGAATCCCTTCCTTGTGGTTGTGTATTGTTTTCCCTGTAACCTCAGCCTAGCCCAGTATTCCTTGTCTCGGGGTGGATCTTAGTCCCAGTTCGGGGGTGACCCACTGCTGAGCTGATGAGCAGTGTGGTCTAAGGCTGGGAGGTTCCTGGAAGGCCTACACTTGGTTGGTGGATTCTACCACTGTTAAAAGATAAGTATCTGATTATGTTTTAATCGTGTTTTGCATAACTCTACTACTTATGATATCATGATTTTCACTGTGTATATGAATTCATATGAAAAGCTAATTGCTTATTGATTATGGCAGTAATTCATATGAATACTCTGTGTTGAATGTGTTTATTGTTTAAATGCATGTGGGTTAAATAACATCTGTATGAGTTATGTACAAATGGTGTTATAGTTTTATTTTAAGAGAGATTAAACCTTAGTAGCAGAAAAGGTGTGCTAGAGGAACACTTTTCGTTTCACTCGAAATTTTTTATGTTTGTCCAAGATGTTGCCATTTCAGTTAGATCCAAAGGAATAAAGATTGAATATGCATTTTTTAAATTTTTGTAGAGTATCATTTTGGTTTTATTTTAGTTTTGTATTATTTATTTATGGTGATACTCTTAATGGTGACAAAGGAGAAAAATATAAATATAAGAAGACGGACAGACATTACAACTTTTGTGATAAAGATGGTCATGATGAGTCCAAATGTTTCAAGAATATGGCATCTTTAGAAGCAATGATGAAGAAGTAAAACATGATCCAGGTGTATATCGGTTGCTACCCACCTATTTCACTGGCTCAAAAAACAGTTTTCCACCTTGGTCGTTTTTTGACAGTTTTTTGGGTTCCAAACTTCTGGGACCATTTTGAGGCCCTAAACGACGTTTTTGGGGATTTGGGGTCTAGGTGAATTCCCAAAGCACTAACTTGGGCTATTCGAAAGTTTTTCTTCTCGGTTAGACCTTTCCAATGGGCTCTCATGCGGCTAAAACATAGATCATATGAAAAAGTTGTGACCCTGGGAAGTTGATGTACTAACTTACCCAAACAAGGCCCACATGACTTTTGGCGCTTCATCTCCTAGGGTTAGGTTTTTGGATGTCTTGGGTTTTTGACATTCTTGTTTATTATAAAAGGCCTTTGGAGCCTCATTGTAACCATATTATTTTGAATGAGTGCAATCATCACATCTCTTCTCAGAGATAAGCCACCACCATTCCAACAATCTTGTTTTCCGCTGCAATTTACAGTTTCAGCTTATTTCCTTGTTGAATAGAAAACTAGTTTTAATGTATCTTTGTTATTTTGTGTTAAGAATATTTTAATGATATGTATTCATTTTTTTCTACTCATAAAATCCATATCAGTGGTATTAGAGTGATATACTCCTTGTCTTCTTAATACATGTCCCCAACAAGGTCAGGGTACAAAGAATTGGGTCTTGAGCTTGTTCCTCTTGAGGAAAAAATATATCGCATGCCAAAGAGACCTCTCATGGTAGGAGAAAATAAAGATGATGGGACAAGAGATCCTTTCAAAATTATTCTTGAGGAACCCCTCACACAACAAAGGAACAATATGATGGATAGTTTCATGCAAATCCTTCGGTGGATACCAACAGACAATGCATCTTCCTCAAGTGGTGGCATTGCCCCCTTCAAGGTACAAATCAACTTAGATATTCCTATATTTGAAGGTCAAAAAGACACAAATGTTGTATAAAATTGGTTGAATCTACTACAAGGTTATTGTTATGTCCATAACTTTTGGATTAGAGAAAAGATTACTTTTTCACTCCTCAAAGTCGTTCCCCGTGTCAAAGATTGGTGGGAAACTTTCTGTGAGGAAAAGGAAATAGGGGAAACCTCATTATTTACAGTCATGACCACCTATAAATCCTTCAAGGATGATATTAAGGAACAATACTACCCTGTCAGGAGTCATGACAACTTGTATACCAAATGGACCACACTTTGGTAAGAAAGGGACCAATCAGTGTCTGAGTTCACAAATATCTTCCATACCTTGCGCACCAAGCTGGGTATCAAATATTCATCTGGTGCTTAAGTATTGCGGTGCTCTGCATAGATACATTCATACCGAAATAGAATTTCTAGACATCTCTTCCTTGGGCCTATCCTACCGATATTACATCAAAATCGAGCATAAGCTCAAACAAAAGACAAGGCAATTTGGGCCTGGGAACCCATCACAAAATGAGCCAGGAAAGGGTGGCCCCAAACCATAGAACAAAGGAAAAATAAAATATGGACAGTATCAGGAAAACCAGTCCAAGCCGCAAGCAAACAAGGACACTAGAAAGACAAAGAAATATACTGGGAAGTGGTGCAACTTCCATAAGAGCCCTTGTCATAACACTACTAACTGTCGATCAAGGTAGTCACCGGTGGCCGAAGTGAAAGCCTCTGAATCAGATGTAGGTTCTGACTCTGAGTTAGAACCAGAAAGAGGAAGAAGGATCATTGATGAGGAACCCAGTGCCACAGTTGCTATGACCAAGATCCAACATGGTGAACTAGACGAGCTAGAAGAAGGATAGTGCCTCTTCCATTTGAAGATGTGGGTAAAAGGCACCCCACTACAGTTCATCATTGATAGAAATAGACAGAGAACCTCATCTCAGCATAGGTCGTCAAGAAGTTAGTTGTGCTGACAATGCTGCACCCACAACCCTACACCACTAGATGGCTCCTCCAAAGAAGTGATCTCTACATTAGCCAACTATGTCAACTGTCGTACGACATCAAGCCTTTCAAATATGAGGTATTGTGTGATGTTGCTCCTCTCGAAGTTTGTAATGTTCTTTTGGGCCAACCTTATTTATGGAAACATCATGTTGTATATGAGTATAGGCCTCGTAGTGTTACTATTACTTTGAACATGAAATTGTACAGAATACCCAAGGTAGTCCCTCCTAGTGCTATTTCCTTGATCTCTGGTAAACAATGTAGGAAGGTCATCTGTCAGATCGAGAAATTTATCTTTTTCATGATTCACTCTGAGAGTGAGAAAAATATCACAGCCACATTCAGGTCCTCCACGGTTGATCTCTCCACACAACCGAATCAAGTGGATAAGGTCATGGAAGAATACTCAGATATCTTATCCTCTCTTACCGAGGTACCTCTGCACTGCCAGGTCAAGCATCCCATCGATCTCACCTCAGGCTTACAGCTACCTAATGGGCTAGTCTATCGTTTCTCGATGTTATAAAACAAGGATATCAAGAGGAAGATATGTTGGCCCTTGGTTATGGATTAAGGAAGAAATTGAATAAAAAGGAAGAGAGAAGACAAAGTACAAACTGCGCAGAAGGCGCATTGACTGATATTGGGTCTGAGTGTCTAAAGAAGAGGAAAAGAAGGAGCGAAGTAAGGGAAAGAGAGTCATTGAATGAGAGGATCGAGGGAGACATATCAGTAGGGAATATGGATTGTGGAAAAATCAGCAAGTGGAAAAATCCACCAATGGATGCATTGGAGCACCTCGCGGGAAAGAAGGAAAGATAGGCTGGTGAAGCCTGGGAAGTACAGGTCAAGTTGAACTAGGGTATTAGTCACCTAGGGTTTTGGATCTATGTTATTGATTTTGTGTTCTTTTACCTTCTGATATACTGTTATCGCATCAAAGTGTTAGATCTGAGATATAACTTGTGCAGTAGGTTTAAGGGAGATAAAGAGTAACTAGATCTCTGTGTGGTGTTCCTTTGAGTTCACTTGCATTTCTTCTGGTTGTAGACACCTATGTCCTGGAACCCCCTATTTCTACTTCGGGTGAGACTACACCTTCTTCACAGGTGTTGTTGAAAGGGCCAGTAGTTAGGGTTTTTTGTTGTGTTGTTAAAGATGAACCCTGGGTGTTCCCCTGTGCCAACAAATGGTTCCATTGCCAGGACCGAAATCTTATTGAGGAAATGTCAAGGTGGTTTCCATCGAATACAGAGATTCATAAGTGGATATAAGAACAATAGAGAGACTTCGTTGAATATCAGAACAAGAACCCTAACTTGAGTATAGATGATTGGTTGGGAAGGTATATCTTTACTAATATACACGAGAGTTTCTTTGGAGGAATTCATAAAGAACTATACGAGTGGTTATCCAAACTAGTAGATACCAAGTTTGAGATCATATTTAGACCACCTGTGGTTTGGACATTGGCATTTATCATGAAGTTCAAGAGAGTTGATAATGCCATGTCAAGAGCAGTAGACCATTGGTTTGATAACACGATTGGAGGGTACATTACCGACTTTGTTATTGACAGAATAAAGTCATATAGCCAAGCAGAGAAATATTTCTTTAAGGGATCTAGAGGAAAATTTTACACTTTTTGAAGTTGAAGATCAAGATGATATTGCATGAGAATAACATCTTGAATATACAGTAATTGGTCAGATTGAGGAGCTAAAGTTCAAAAACTCAAACAGTGACAACGACACAGAGGTGGGACATACAAGTAGTGGGAGAACCTTCAGAGAGGTTCTTCTAGTAAACATGTTTGAGAAGAAGAAGGGTTCTATAGTGGAGAATAAGAAGAGATATTAAACGATGAACAATCAAGATTCGTTGGAGCAGAGGAGGAGAAGACTGAAGAACCTCGCCAAGAAGAGTTAGAGACTTCAGGAACTGCGCTGACTATCGAAGTAAGTAATATTACTCCTCTTGTTGTTTTAGCAGTGTTAAGTAACTAGAGTATTCATAGTTACCAGAACACTCAGAGCATTGTTACTAGAAGTTCAGTACATACTCAGTAAAGAAACCTAGGAGGATCTATGGAAGATGAAATGAGGCTACCTATCTTTAGAGGATATGGATCTGAAGATCCTAATCAACAATGGTTATTATGTGAGGATGTATGGAGTATTAAGCAAGTGAATGACGAATCAATTAAGAGATCTTAGTTTAGTACTACCCTGAGGGACCATGCACGGAGATGATACATGAAGTTTGTTAACTGATTTGCACAGCCTAAACCATTGAACGAGATCAAGACTGCGTTGAGTGCAGAATTCAAGAAACCCAAGTCAAAGTCCCAATGCATTACCAAACTAAAGGAAATCAAGCAGAAAGTAGTTGAACCTGTTTGGGAGTTTGATCAGAGGTTTAAGACCTTAACATGTCGATTGATTTTTCATATCCCAGATGATCAAATCAAGGAATGGTTCATTGTTGACCTCTTACCACACATAAAATTTCCTCTAGTGCAACAGAACGTTGCTTTGCAAGCTGAGGCATTGGAGATCACCATGAAACTAGAGTCAGCCCCTATGGGAGAATCTAGCTCAAGTATGAGCCAAATTTTGAGTCATCTAACTAGCTTATCTATGTAGGTAGAAGATATCAAGAAAGACAAGGGAAAATATAAAAGAGATGAGATATGTTGTATCAGATGCAAATCAGAAGGCCCCAATAAGGAGAACTATCCCCTATTTCATGAGTATTTGGCCTATGGGGCTCTAATCTCTTTGAATTAGGCTACTCTACCCTACTGCGAGGTATGTGGAAGTATACATCGCCCTGGTGAATTCTATTACATGCAAAAGTATGTCTAGACACCTACAAACCTTTACTTCACATTCTGTACATCTGTGGGGAACGATGAGAAAGAATGTAGGGATTATGAACTCTTTCACAAAAGATCAAGAGATACATATAGAATTCAAGGTGAAGTACAATAGGAAGGAAATACTATGCAGTTTAACTCTCCAAGAAGAGGAAATTTCAACCCTCATGGTGGATTTAGAGGAAGAGGATGAGGAGGAGGCATGGATCAAGGTTGAGGTCAGATCATTTGTTATAACTGTGCACATCTAGGACATTTGGAAAGGGACTATCAGAACCTTTGTACCACTTGCATCTATTGCAACTCATTTGAATATGTTATTGAATATTTCCCTGTGTTGTTATCCAAGCTTCACGAGAGATGAGGAGGAAACCAACAAGTACAATTAATCTCAGTAGAACCTCACAGAGAGGATCCCAAAGTCCCTATTGTCACTAGAGGAGGCACTGTTACAGGAGAAGACAGAGTGACCCTAGAAAATAATACAGAAGATTCATGGGTCAAAAGAGCTGCAAAGAAGACACAAGTGTTTGATCCAAGCAAAGAAAAATAGACATTTGAAGTGCCAAGAAAAGAATTTGGAAGAGATCAAGATTCTTCATCAAATACACAACCAGAAGTGAGATAATGTGGAATGCCTTTGGAATTTAATCAGTCTACATCACTTGGAGAAGGAAAAGAAGTAAGCAAGCTTATGTAATTCTTATGTACTTTCATTAATATGATTAAGGATGAAAGAGTTGTATAAGAACTACAAAATTTGATCAGACAATATGAGATAGGTAGGATAGATCCTCTACTAAAAAACGTAGTACATCAAGTATCCAGAAAGAGAAGGACAAATAAATAATTACACCTTAATGCTCATATTGGAGATTATGACATAGATTATGTGGTCCTCAAATTAGGGTCAGAAGTCAATGTTATGACGAAGTAGACCTAGGCATTGATGGGAAAACCTAAGTTAATTTATTCCCCTATTAGGATTAGGATGGATAATCGGCAGGCAGTAAGCCCCTTTGGGACACTAGAGCATGTCCTTATGGACATCGATGGGGTAAGGAAATTTGTAGATTTCGAGGTGATTGAGATAATTTATGATAGTTGTTCTTATCCTACATTGTTAGGAATTGATTGAGCTTTCAAAAATTCCATTGTTGTTGACTTAAAGAAAATAAGAATGACATTCAAAGGTGATGGACTTAGGGTCATTTCACCTCTCGATCCTGATGAAGGCTGCAGATACACCGAACCCATTAGAGAAGAAGACCATGCTTATGAACTAGAAAACATATATCATTTTAAAGAAAGACAACAGGATTACATTAATCCTACAATAGATGGGAACTTAACCTGGTGAAGTGACAACGCATGCTCATCATATTTGGAAGAAGCACTAGAGAGCTGGTAGAACAAAATGTATGAAGTTTCTATGAGAAGGTGTGCTAGATTGACCAGGGAATTTCATTGGATTGGCAAAGAAGAAATAAATATCTCCACATTTGATGGTTTAAATCATTTAGAAACATTCTTATCAGAATTTGAAGAAATTGTACCAATACAACAACAATTGTTGGCACTGGATGAAGATTTAAAATAAATGCCAGCAAGATGGTGGGGAACACATAAGAAGAACATCGCAGACTTGGTATAATGTCGCACTTTGATGACAGTGTGATTTTCAGAACAAACCGAAGGGTGCAAAGTTAGATACACATGTCAAAGTTGTCCAAAGAGCTATGTGAGAAGTTGTGAGGAGGCCTGGAGTAGCATCCCTCAAGAGAAATGGATGCATAAATTCATCAACACTTTGGACATAATGCCTATTAATTGGTATCTTCAAGTAGAACTGTGCCTCACCACTTCACATTGGTATGGTATCACTCAAAACGTTTTAGCTACATTTTTATTTGAAAGTCAGTACCCCTCAGTAGATAAATATTTACAAGTTGTAAGACATAAAGTCTTTAAGGATGCACCTAACCTCCCTTTGGATCAAGAAGAAGATGAATTGACTGCACCGCTTCAGAAATTGCAAGGTTGTTACAATATCAATGTTGATGAAGACAATGATCCTAGGAATGTTAACATCGCAGAGACAGAAGGACAGTGAGACATAGAAGGAACAGGAGTTGAAGTATCTTTTATTGTACAACCAATAAAAATCAAGAAAGTTTATATTGGAATAGAGAAAGCACCTAAGCTCACAAACGTTTGAGATTATTGGGATGATGCCACTATTGACAAGATCACAAAACTATTGCATGAGTATCAGGACTTGTTTCCAACCAATTTTACCAACATGAAGGGAATTAAAGGGACCATGGGAGAGATGAAGATCCCCTTGAAACCAGATGAAAGGCCAATCAAGAAGAGACCTTACAGACTGAATCCCAAATATAAGAAGAAATTCAAGATTGAATTAGAGAAAATGTTGGAAGCATGAATCGTAGAACCTATTGAAGAGTCAGAATGGATTAGCACTATGGTGGTCCAAGATAAGAAGACAAGAGAGATCAAAATCTATGTAGACTTGAGGAAACTGAATTATGCATGTTTACATGATCCATTACCTACATTGTTTACTAATGAAGTGTTAGATAATGTGGGAGGATAGAAGGTTTACTCCTTCACATATGAATTTCTAGGGTATCACCATATCAATATTGCTATGGAAGATCTCCATAAGACCACATTTGCAATAGAATGGGGATCCTACTAGTACACAGTGATGCCTTTTGTATTGAAGAATGCACCAACCATGTTTTCTAGGGTGGTGTTCGAAGAATTCAAGAAATTTTTACATAAATTTATGGAAGCATATTTTGATGATTGGATTGTTTTTATCTTATTGAAAAATCATATTGAATGTTTAAGACTAATGTTGGATAAGTGAAGGCAATGTCAGATTTCCCTAAACCTGAAGAAGTGCATATTCTTTTCTCCCTTTTGAGTGCTGATAGGCCATATTGTGTGTAAGAAGGGGCTGCTGGTAGATCCCTCCAAGATTGTCATCATTGTTGATCTACCTCCTCCTACTTCAATAAGACAGTTTCACACTACGCTAGGACATACGAGATACTACAAAAATTTCATCAAGGACTATGCACAAATAACAAAACCTATGGAGGAGTTATTAAAGAAATATTGCTAGTTTCATTGATCCAAGGAATGTCAACAGAGCTTCGACACACTGAAACATAAAATGGTCACTGCACCCATTATGGTTTTCCCATAATGGAGTAAGGAATTCCATGTGCACGTCGATGCATCATCTATTTCATTAGGAGTAGTGTTAGCACAACCAGGAGCATGAGATATTGACCATCTGTTAGCCTTTGCTAGCAGGAAGCTATCTACANTTATGGTTTTCCCATAATGGAGTAAGGAATTCCATGTGCACGTCGATGCATCATCTATTTCATTAGGAGTAGTGTTAGCACAACCAGGAGCATGAGATATTGACCATCTGTTAGCCTTTGCTAGCAGGAAGCTATCTACAACTAAGATAAATTACACTACCACTGAGAGGGAAGGTTTAGTCATGGTGTATGCGCAGTAGAAGTTTCGTCACTACTTGTTGGGAGGACACTTTAAGATGTTCACTGATAACTTCGCATTAAAATACCTAGTCAACAAGCTAGTGTTGGGGGGAATAATATGCAGATGGCTATTGTTATTCCAAGAATATGATTTTGAGATTGTGGTCAAGCCAGGAAGAATGAGCAAGGATCCTGACCACTTGTCTAGGTTATAACATGGAGAGGAACCTACCAATTTGGAGGATAGACTACCAAATGCATAGTTGCTAGCCATCAGAAAGGTTGATGATCACTTCGATGAGATAGTTCAGTTCCTGTCAACAATAATGGCCCTTCATGAATATACAATCATTCAGAAGAAACAACTGGTAGTTCACACTGCATATTTTTCACTTATAGTTTGACATCTTTATAAGATGAGACCTGATGAGATCCTGAGGAGATGCATTATGGAGGTAGAAAGACCATTGATTCTGGAAGAAGCACATGAAGGCATCACCGGAGGACACTATGCAGGGAAAGAAACAACATAGAAGGTTCTTAGAGTTGGCCTTTGGTAGCACACTTTGCACAAACATGCTAAGGAATACTACAGAACTTGCGATGTATTCCAATGAGTTGGGAAACCCTCCAGAAGAGATGATATGACTTTAGCACCTCAGCTAACTTTGCACGCATTTGAGAAATGGGAAATTGATTTCGTAGGACCTATCAACCCACTAGGAAAGTGAATAGGAGAGAGATACATCATCACTGTGACATAGTATTTGACTAGATGGATAGAAGCAAGATCATTCAAGGAATTTAGTGCAACTACAGCTGCGTAATTCATATTTGATGATATCATAACTATATTTGGATGCCTGAAGATCCTTATGAGTGATCAAGGTACACATTTTATTAATAAGACTATTGAAGCCTTGACTCAAGAGTTTGAAGTCCACCATCATAAGAACACACCATACCATCCGCAAGCCAATAGTACAATCAAAGATTTCAATAAGATCTTAGAGATAGCGCTAATGAATATTTATAGTGTGAACAGGGATGATTGGGATTTGCGTGTACCAGTAGTATTATGGGCCTATAGAACCACTTGAAAGAAGCTGACAATGCAGACTCCCTTTAAGTTGGTTTATGGTGTTGAAGCAGTCATAGCTATGGAACATTTAGTTCCTAGCTTAAGAATTGCAGCATTTACAGATATGGATGACACAGGTGTTGTGCAAGATAGACTTGCATAGTTGGTAGAACTGGAAGAAGACAAATTCATTGTAGGATTTCACTGGTAGGTACAGAAGGAATGATAAAAGGCCTACCATGACATACATATCAAGACAAAAGCCTTTAAGTAAGGAGATATGGTATTGGTATATAAGAGAAAGTTCATGAAGCATCTAGGGAAGTTCGGGAAACATTGGCTTGGGCCATATGAGGTTGCCTATGTTAAAGAAGGAGGAGTTGCATAGTTGAAGACTTTGAAGGGAGAATGGAAGGAAGGTTTCATAAATGGGAGCTGGTTGAAATTGTACTATGACAACCAACTGCCTCGTAGCTCTTAGTAAAAACATAAGAGGAAGGGTCTAGGTACTAGGTGCAGTTGAAACTAGGTACCAGACACAGAAAATACAATCTTCACAAGGAAGGGAGGAACAAAACAGAGACCACAGGATGCTCCGCGCACCCTGAAGATGAAGAGAAACAAAAGGTTTAGAACTCCAGTGGCTCAGGACGAGTCATAGGTGAGTGTTGGGGATATGTTCACCCTTGTTTATGGATTAAGGAAGAAAGAAAAGAAAAAGGAAGAGAAAATATGAAGTACAAACTTCGCGGATGACACATTGACTGATGTTGGCTCAAAGTGGCTAAAGAAGCGGAAAAGAAGGAGAGAAATAAGGGAAAGCAATTCATTGAATGAGAGGATTGAGGGAGACACATTAGTAATAAATATGGATCATGGACAACTCAACAAGTGAAAAAATCCACCAACAGATGATTTGGAGAACCTCGCAGGAAAGAAGGAAAGACAGGTTGGCAAAGGTCAGGAAGTACGAGTCAAGTTGACCTAGGGTTTTGGATCTAGGGTTTTGACACCTAAACGTTGGTCATTATAATGTATAATTAAAGGTCTAGAGTGTTAAGGTTTAAGATATTATTAGAGTTCTTTGCATTTCACTAGATAACAATAGCATAATATAGGATCACTGAGAAATACACAATCACAAGAGACACATCATTTATCCTGGAAATCCCTCATGGAGGAGAAAACCTAGCAAAAATTCATTATTATAGATAGCCAATACAATGCCAAGAGATAACTCAAAAAAATACAAAAATTCCTCTCCCAATAATGCGCATCTCTCTCTCTCTCTCTATCTTCTCCAACTGCAGCTCTGAAACTTGCTCCTCAAATGAACAAGTGAGTGTATATCTAAATGAGGTGCTAGCTTTCTTATTTATACAACTCTGGCATGTGTGGATAGAGGTGTCTCTTCACTAGTAGAGCCGACTTCTTCTTCTGGGTGGTTATAACCACCTTTAATATATTCTAGGACCAACTTCTTATTTTTCCTATTACAATTATGTTTTGACCAATCCACAAAAGTGGATTTGGTATTTTACAATAGATGACATAATCAATCCACAATAGGGGATTGATCTAATGAATAATACAACAACAATAATTAGAATACACTTTGCAGTTACATTATTTCAACACTCCCCCTTAACAAGAAGGGTATTCTACGACAGCCTTAGGTGAGAGAGAGGACAACATCATTAACAACATCAGGTGGATGAGAGGACAACATCATCAATATCATCTTGGAGCATTGATTGGCGTATCTATAAATCATTGTAATTTTTTCTCATCATCAACACAACACAGACGCTTGAGCATCATCAACACAACATGGAGCTAGAGTAGCATCATCATCCTCATAGGTATGAGGATAAGGTAACATCATCATCATATTCAGCATTAAAGATGAAATAATATCATCATCATCATCTTCAGTAAGGACTCGGTAGCTGAAGTGGAATCATCATCATCAACTGCATCAACATGGATTAGTATAACACTAATACATCCTCATCATCAATAACAACACAAGGCTGATACACCATAAAAAGAAACAATATCACAGCACAAAAGCCAGAAACAAATCATCACAGCGTGAGGTTGGCAACACAACATGAGGTTGGCAACACATCATCACAACATGAGGTTGGCACATCATAACAACAATTAAGCTGGCACATTATCACAACAGTTAAGCTGACGCATCATCACAATAATTAAGCTGGCACACCACACAACAATTAAGTTGGCATACCACACATCAATTAAGATGGAAACACTACAACAATTAAGCTGGAATCACAACACAACAATTAAGATGGAATCAAAACACAACAATTAAGTTGGAAGAACAATACAAGACTAGATTTACATCACAACAATTAAGCTGGAAGCACAGTAGTAAACTGGCATATCTCAACACAGTACTATACTAGCTTTACGTCACAACAATTAAGCTGGAAGCACAGTACTAGGCTAGCATATATCAACACAACAATTAAGCTGGAAGCACAGTACTAGATTGGCTTTACACCACAACAATTAAGCTGGAAGCACAATACTAGGCTGGCATATCTCAACATAGTACTGGACTGGCTTTACATCATAGCAATTAAGCTGGAAGCACAGTACTAGGATGGCATATCTGAACACATCAATTAAGCTCGAAGTACAATACTAGACTGGATTTATGTCATAGTAATACTCCCCCTTTTGATGGAGGTCCTTTCAGACTATACCAATCTTATCTCGAAAGTGCTCAAACTTTACATGAGATAGAGGCTTGGTCAACACATCGACAACCTATTCATCCGTGCTAACATATTGGAGCTTTATGGCTCCTCTTTGCACCATGTCATGGATGTAATGACATCAGATCTCTATGTGCTTCGACTTGTCATGAAATACAAGATTCTTTGTCATCTTTATGCATCTTTGGTTGTCACATAGGATCGTGGTTGCTTCCATCTCTAGTTTGAATATACAGGTCAACAACTTTCAAAGCCATATAGCTTCACAACTGACAGAACACGCAAAAATGTATTATGCTTCCGTTGTACTGAGAGTAATGTTGGATTTCTCCCTACTCTTCCATGAGATCATGGATGATACCAAATTGAACTAGCATACTGAAGTTCTCTTTGTATCAGATACACTTCCAGCCCAATCTGAATCAGTGTACCCACTCAGTGTGTAATCATGATATCCATCATAGCTGAGACCACAATCTAATGTACCCTTAAGGTACCTCATCACATGTTTTGCAACAACTAGGTGAACATGTCTTGGTTCTACCAGAAACTGACTAAAGGTGTTCACGAAAAAATAGATATCTGGTTTGGTGTTCGTTAGGTACATCAACGATCCAATGATCTCTCTATACAGTGTGACATCAATCAATTCTGACGAAGTGTCAACCAATAGCTTCATTTCCATGGGCGTATTCATGGAATTGCACTCAAACATGTTGAATCTCTTCAAGATTTTGACTGCATACTTCCATTGGTTAAGGAAGATTCTCTCTGAATTTTGCCATACCTCAAGACCTAAGAAATAATGCATTAGGCCAAGGTCTTTCATCTCAAATTTTTAAGCAATATTCTTCTTACATTCGGTGATGAGTTTTTCTTCTCTAGTTAAGAAAAAGTCATCCACATACAGTGGAAATATCATCGGCTCATCATTCATAACCTTGAAGTAGAGTTTTTTTACTCTTGGTAAAGACCAAGCTCATCAAGAAACTGTCAATTCTGCCATATCAAGCTCTAGGAGCTTGCTTCAACACATACATATCCTTCTTCAACATGAGTCTTTCTATATTCAATCTTCAAATCAATTTTTCTTATTACATTGTACCAATCTGGTACACTTTCTCAACTATAACTCAATCTGCACAATCATGTCCTAGCTTTATGTGATTTCTACAAGCCACTATATGTCTCATTGTCTAGGAGTATGGCCTCTACTCTCGCTACAACTGTTCCTTCTAGAATATGGGATTCTGCACCTACAACTGCTCTGAGGCTGAGAATGACTGCTTCATTCTCACTATGGCTGCTAAAATCTAAGAGTAACTCCTCTTATTTTATCACAGCAATAGTTTCATTTGAAACTAAAAGTGGCTCAATAACTGATACTGAGGATAGCTCTTTTTCTTTCACGGGGGTAATGTTATCATAGTCATGTCTTCATGACCCAACTGATGTACTGCACCAACTGCCACTCAAATTTTAAATATGGGGATTGCTCCACCTGCATCTCATACTATATATGAATCATGGTTGTTCTGGTTGTCTTCATAAGTACTGGAACTGTTTCTTCAATAAGTCTCTCTTCATACTCTTCTCCCCTTTTGTTGGGAGAATCCTTTGGACATACATCAAGCTTTGTACATCTGCAACACATTTGATCTATATAAATCAATATTGGAAGTCAATACTGACTTCTCTTCTCATGAAATAATTCATGCCCTAGTCTTTCTGAATGGCTTCCTTATTTTTCACTAAAACAAGTGAATCATCCCAGAGCTTTCATATTTCCTAGGAGTCTCTGAAGTTATGATCTAGTCTTCTCATGACATTTGTCTTCCAGTCCTAGAAGTTGTCTCTTCATCTGATCCTTTCTGAGATCGGGCTTACTCTTGATTTCTTCTGAGGCTACAAGGAATTCATCATCTCTTATAGGGTATACTTGGTGTTGCATACCAAGTCTAAATATGGAAGATAGAGTTAGGATTCAAACGAGATATGCTTCCCGTTCTAATGTTTGGTCATCTTTGGAGCCTTCTTCTCCTTTCATTCTATCTTCATATGAGTTATTATGAATCTCAAGAGATAGCTTCTTCTTCATCTTCTTTGGTGCATGAGTGTATATGGTCATGTACATAGTCTTCTTCATGTCTCATATGTTGCCTTCTGCAACCTTCACTATAGCTTTCTCACGGTTATCACCTGTGACCTGAAACAAGGTCAACAAAACAACAAGCAAGAATAATATCCTTTTGATAATAATAGATAAAGCAA
>SNQJ01S0145794.1:2689-20700 GCA_010110895.2 Picea sitchensis
GCAAGCAGGCCAGCGCATGGAGCAAAGAAAAGACAGTTGGGGAGCGCCGGCATTTCAAACTTTGAAATATTTTGATATTTGGTGCACCAAACATTAATGCATTGATGTGATGAAGCGCACTTGTATATTGTAGTGGACCTTGAGCAGATAAGCTCTCGTCCTTAGGTAGCTAAGGCATTTATTTATATTTAATGCAAGTAGATAAACTAATTAAGTCTAGATTAGACAGTTTAGCTTTCGAGAGGGAAAATGGAATATAGGCACCCTCCTCTGTATTATGGTAACAGGCAGAGATAATTTAGATTATTGAGAATTATCAAGCATTCAGGAGCAAGGAGAGAAAATCAGAGAACGGGTGAAAAAAAATCCCCATGTACAGATATTGAATTAAGAGGAAAGCTTTGATTCAATTCCATGGCTGTGATCATTCTCTGTGTGCTGTTGATATTGTGTTGTTGCATATTTTCTTCTTGTTTTGCCTATTGTCTATATGTTGCATATGTGATTGCATGGCAGGTTCATAATCTGATGGAATGAGAGAATGAGTCTCAATCGTTTCTCTGTCTAAGCCAGGAGATTCCTGCATAGAGTGCAGTGGAATTCCTCCGCATAGAGTGCGTTGATGAGGCTGGACAGTTGAACTCTCATTCTCGGTTGCCCAGAAGTTGTGTTGGGTTATTCGAACCGTGCAGGTGAAGTGCAGGTTTGATTGTAGTCTCAGAGGCGAGTTTGAGGAAAGTGATACGAGGACTTCTGTCGTAGGGAATGCACGGAGTCCGGACGAATTCAACACTTCAAGAGTTGTTGAAGTTCGAGAGTGAGTAGCGGGTGCAGAGGTCTCTGAAGGAGTCAGAGTATACAAGCTCAGGAGGGATAGTTTGTCACAATGTGGGAACAGACTCCAGTGGAGTTCACAATAAGACGAAGGTATGGAACAAGGGATTCCCTTAAGAGGAAGAGAATCGACGACTTGAAATTCTGGAGAGAATCGTGAAGTTCCGAAGACCGTTGGATCTGGGAGAAGTAGTGAGAGATTTAACCTTCAAGCGCAAAGGGAACCCATTTGCCATCGCATATCAGCATATCGGGGTTGGCGAGTGCAAGAGTCGCATGCACATCGAAATCGCGAATCGCGATTTCCCGATTTCGTGGGAGCCGTCGATTGTCGGAGGGACAGGTGGCACGAATCCAGAGAATTGGGGTTTCGGCGTACGGGGTTTCCAGCAGCAAGGAAACTTTGTGTCGAGGATTCGCGATCCACGAAATCCCAAAGGTGACGTGGCAGAGTGGGGCCCGAAAGAGAGTGGAGTCCAGATGGCATTTGATCGGAGATCGGCACCTCGGGGCTCGGGGTTTTGAAAGACATGTTGTTGACATCGCGAGTGGAAATATCCCGATACGTTGACCATTGACCATCGGCATTCGGGATTCAGAGTTTGGAGTTGCGCGAGGAGTGCGCATAGAGTTCACGATATCGCGAAACCCGACTTCCCGAAACAACTGTCGGGAGATCAATAGAGCGTCCTGTGGGTGACGAGAAGTCCCGATACGGGATTTGAAGGGTGTTACAACACTTCGGGCCATGTGAAAGAAGGTCCTGGTAGAAGCGGTTGTCTTTGAGGGACGACTTTGCGTCAATACTACCTGGATCTGCCCCGATATCTAAGGAACCCTATAGAATGAGTTTACCTAAATTAACAGAGCTAAAAATTTAGTTGCAAGAACTGTTGGATAAAGAATATATCAGACCAAGTGTCTCGCCTTGGGGAGCACTGGTTCTTTTCATTAAAAAGAAAGATGGTACTTTGAGGTTATGCATTGATTATCGAAAATTAAACAAGATGACGATTAAAAATAAGTATCCTTTACCCATAATTAATGACCTGTTTGACCAAGTGGGAGGAGCAAAGATTTTATCTAAGTTAGATTTAAGGTTTGGTTATCACCAAGTTAGAATAAAGGATGAAGATATAAATAAAACAACTTTTAGAACACAATACAAACACTATGAGTTTGTCATGATTCTTTTTGGTCTCATTAATGCACCAACAACCTTTATGTGTTTGATGAATAGTATTTTCAGTCAATATTTGGATAAATTTGTATTGGTATTTATTGATGATATTTTAGTTTACTCGAAAACGGAAGAAGAACATGAAGAACATCTGAAAAATAGTATTTCAGACCTTAAGGAAACACAAGTTGTATGCAAAGTTTGACAAATGTGACTTCTACCAAAGAAGAATATAGTACCTAGGACACGTGATATCCGAAGAGGGTATTGCAGTTGACCAAGAGAAAATAAATTCCATTATGGAATGGCCTACCCCTAAGGATGTAGAAGACATCAAATCATTTATGGGAATTACTGATTATTATTGCAAATTTATTGAAGGATTTTCTTAGATCACATATCCAATTGCATCCCTACAGAAAAAGGGAACAAGGTTCACTTGGTCACAAAAGTGTCAGGACAAATTTAATAAACTAAAGGAATTGTTAATTACATCACCTATTCTAAGGGTAGTGAATCCTGATAAAGACTTTACAATTTGTGTGGATGCAAGCAAAGATGGTTTTGGAGGTGTCTTAACACAAGAGGGACACACCATTTGTTACGAATCATGTAAACTAAAAGAACATGAACAAAACTACGTCGCACATGATTTGGAGTTAGTAGTTGTAATTCATGTGTTGAAAATGTGGTGACATTATTTAATGGGGAGAAAATTTCTTCTACTAACCGACAACAGTGGTGTGAATTTGTTATTCAGCCAACCAGATCTCAATGCGAGGAAAGCAAGGTGGCTAGGCTTCTTGAGTGAATTTGATTTTGAAGTAAGACACATCAAAGGAAAATAAAACAAAGTGGCAGACGCTCTAATTCAGAGGACTAACTAACTTTTTGAAATAAGTATTAGAAAAGCAGAAAATGACATCGAACAAAGAATAGAATCTACAAGTTGTAATGACGAAAAATAAATCAAAACAACAACAAAATTACAAGGAAATGCAGAAAAATTGGACAAAATAGATCTAAGTTTGGATAAAAATGGAATGTTAAGGTTCACAAACAGGTTTAAAATGGAATGCTAATTTTGTTGATTTAAAGTCAACAATTATGGATGAATTGCACAAAAATCCACATTTTGGTCATCCACGATACCAAAAAACGATAACATCCTTAAGGAAATTGTTTTATTGGCCTAACATGAAAAGTGAAACAACTGAATACTTATCTAAATGCTTAGATTGTCAACAGGTAAAGGTTGAACACCAACATCCATCCGACCTGCTACAACCTCTACCTATACCAGAATGGAAGTGGTAGATTATCTCACTAGACTTCATCAAAAGTTTTTATAAGACTTAAAAGAAAAATGACTTGATTATGGTAGTGATTGATAAACTTAGAAAATATGCACATTTTATACCTATGAAATCTACTTATAAAACAATTAATATCGTTGAAATATTTATGAAGGAAATATTTAGATTTCATGGAATTCCTAAAATGGTGATTTCAAATAGAGATGTCAAATTTACGTCAACGTTTTGGAAGGAATTGTTTGTAGGGTTGGATACTAACCTGAATTTCAGAACAAGCTACCATCCACAAATGGATGGACAAACCGAACGAATGAACAGAGTGTGGAAGACTTGCTACGAATGTATGTGAGAATGAAACCAACTAAGTGGGAGGAGTACCTACACTTAGTTGAATTTTCTTACAGTAATGGATCTCAGACATAAACTAAGATGATTCCCTTCAAAGCATTATATGGAAGGAAATGAAAAACTCTGATTAGCTGGGATAATCCAGTTGACATACTTATGATGGGACTGGAAATTCTCTAGGAAATGGAGAAAATGGTAAAAAGCGTACAACCGAATTTAAAAGAGGCACAAGAAAGACATAAAAGATCCGCAGATTTAAAAAGAAGACACCAGTAATTTCAAATTGGGGACCATATATATCTAAAAGTCAAAGCAAGGAGAATATCTCTAAAGCTAGGAAGTTGTTCAAAGTTGGGGCCTAGGTTTTGTGGCCCCTTCAAGATCTTATCTTGGATTGGACTCGTGGCGTATCAACTTGCACTTCCTGTAAATTTAAAAGTTCATAATGTTTTTCATGTTTCTTTATTGAGAAGGTATATTCATGATCCTACTCACATCATTGATTGGAACATGGTGCAGGTGGAACTAGAAGGCGAGTTCCAATCAAAACCTTTGCGCATTTTGGAGAGGAAAGAAACAATACTACAAAACTAATCCATCACCCAGGTAAAAGTGCAATGGAATCACTTTAGTCCTGAGGAGGCCACTTGGGAATTGAAGGAATATTTGCATAAATCTTATCCAACCCTATTCCGAGAGAGGAATAAACACTGAGGACAGTGTTGAACTTAAGGGGGAGAGGATGTAATATCCTCCAAAATAATCGATTATTAAATTTTAAGTGTACTTGGGAATAAATTTTTGTTTTTGGCAGATTCAGATTTATAAATTATTTTCCATTTATGGCAAATCCAAATTTGGGATTTGATTATTGTAATTAATTATTTATGATTTTTGGGAATATATTTGACTTTCCCAACTAACTTCTTTGATTGTGACACATGTAAAAGACAAACTTTTTTATAAATTAAATGCTACAAGACAAATGGAACAACAAGGTTAAAAACAACTAACCATGACTCCATGAGTGGGGAACAGATTTGAGTTACCTCGGGGATGATTTTTACAAGTGGAAAATGAGGGATTTTACCACTAGCATCCCCTAAAAATCAGGGATTTGTAAAGATGTGAATTTCACAAGCAGGGAAGGAAAGACCTAGGCACAAGATGCATATAAATACAACATATGGAGGAGGCATGGCGCTAGTTAGTATGTTGGAGAAAGGAAACTACTTTTTGCCATGAACATTGTTAGTGTGAGGAAAGGGAATTTATGATTTGTGGAAGGTGACTGTAGGAAAGGAGGATCATTTAAGTCTTCCCTTATGGACTCATGGTATGGCTAGGGGGTGGACAGAGAAAGAAAACTTGGCTTTTATGTTCTACAGTTGGGTGGAACGTGGTTGTTCCATTTGTGTCCCGGGATCAGTTTTCAGATATGTACCTTTAATTGCATTCCATGTCAATATTCTATTTGATTTTTAATTGTTAGGAATGTGATTGTTGATGTGATGTTAGTATATACATATATATGTGTTTACTTGGCAGAAATAGTAGAACTATTGTAGGTTCTGTAAATCATGAATAGGGTTACATATATATAAATGACTACATGTACACATATAGGTATTCATACGAAAGAAAATGATAGAACTGTTGTATGCTCTTGTTATCATTAAATATGGTTATACATCTATGAACAACTGTGTATATATATCTATGTGTTCATGCAAAAGAAATGATAGAAATGGTTATATGTTTTCTATGGGTTATTAATATATATGCATGTGGTTGTATAGACACATATATATGTTCATGCATAAATAAATTTCCTATTGACCATTGATTTGGATATATGTATATTGAATTACTATTTCAAACTGTACAAGTTCCATAAACAAAAATAGAATGAATAACAATCCACATATATATTTACATATTCTTTATGTCTATAATCACATAAAACAATGATTCAATAGTCCACAAATGCATGTTAAAGTAGTTGTCACATTCAATGAATCTTATTCAAAATGGTTTCAAATAACCTATGTATTCATTTGAAAATAATTACAAAAAACTTGTGTGTCTATTTGAACTGATTCAAATTATTACAATGACCATAGGCCAAAGACTCCATTACAACTTATAGATAAAATCTAGGAAGAATGGAATAAGTATGCATGCCTAGATCGAAACTCGAATACATTTTTGAGAGAGAGGAATTTCCTTGAATTTCTCCCCTTGATATGTATAAACCTGCAAAGGAGAAATATGATAGATCTAGTAAAATATGCTAAGTATTTAATGGAAATCAAATAATAAAAGAAGACTAGACAATACGTAGCTTGAGTTCGACATAGAATCATTTCTCCATTGGTGTTGGTGTGACGATCTGTCCACGACCCAAACAGGGAGGAGTGGATCCAAAATCAATTGATGGGTACCCTCGCAAAACAAGACAGGGCCCCATCATTAATTTATGGTAATTGTAAATAATACTTTTGTATGCGCAAAGTACAAGTAATAAATTACACAGTGTTAAAATAAACACACAGAGCACAGTTGTGAAACCCCATAGAGGGTAAACAATGCCTTTGCATACCCAGAGCATAAACTATAAATTATGCAGAGTTAGAATAACTCACACAGAGCATGGTTGTTGATCCCATAAAGGATAAAAAATATGCTTTTGTATATATACAGAGCGTAGGTTATGATTTACACAATATTGTATAAATTACATAGAATGCAAAGGAATTAAGACGGAAAATCTCACAGGTGCAATTATGAATCCCTGTATGGGTAAGTATCATTTTGCATACACAAATAATTGAATTAATAGTATGCATGCAATGAAATCATGAATTTCCACAGAGGCAAATCCATTGCAATTCAAAAGATTTTACCATACTGTTGTGTATAAACCAAAGTAATTTATGAATTGCTATATATAAAATACAGAGGGAAAATTACGAATAGAGATTCGGGGTTGAAATATATACATGTAACTATGTTATATAAAATACAAGTGAAATTGACGAACATAAGGTCGATGTTACGACCTCTTCATATGAAAACAAAAAAGGTAAATTATGAACCAAAAAGTTAAAATTGCCCGATACATTTTTCTTATACAAACACCGATGGTAAATTATAAGCAAAGGGTTAATTGTTTCCCTATACATATTGTCATAGGGAGCTCATAAGTTAACTCACAAACATAATATTTACTATTTCCTCGCACACATAATGTGAGTTACGAAATGGCCACAGAAGGGTTGTTGCAACATTTTTATGCAAATGCATTCATGAATCTACACATAGTGGTAAATTAAAATACACCGAACGAGTATACGAATCCCATGGAGGGTTTATCCTATATATATATATATATATATATATATATATATATTCGCGCAGAGCTAAATCACGAATTCCACAGTGCAGTAACATAATTACATACAGCGTGACTCTAATAAGAATTAGAAACTATACATATATGCTTACATAGGGTATCCATTACAAATGAACACATAATGCTAGTATAATTACTAGGACAGATTTACGATTCTTCTACAAGGTTAACATTTTACACAGTGCATAGACTTTGGGATTCCCACAGAGAATAAATGAGTTACATACATAAGGGATAATGTTTAACAATGTCACACAATAGATGTAATAAACATGAAGGATCAACTAGTAAGAATAACTTCGACCACAGTGGAACCCTGGGAGAAAACACCTATGGAGGCGAGATACGAATACATACGGTGGAACCCTGGGAGAAAATAGCTACAAAGGCGAGCTACCATCAACAGTTCGCAACAATTTTTATCCACGATTTAAAAAATAATGAAGAAAAGAGGTTATGGTTTACCTTGTGCAGAGAGGAACCCCAGTGGTGTTCATCTTCCATATTGTTACCAGGGCTGATCTTGTTTCCAAATTCTCGGCCATAACCCAGAGATAAGAACGTTACAATGCCAAAGTCGAGACACACACAATTTAAGGGCAGGGTTTCATTAACACCACACCAAAGGGGAAAAATGATTACAGATGTGACCTCGAAACACTTGCAAATGAGTAATTCTTGACGGGATGCACAATACCACTTCCATGTGCAGATTCGAAGATGGAGAGTCTACATTAGGCATGACCACTTAAGTGTCTAGGTCAAGAAGTATGATACTTACCTTCCTTTAATGGATTTAACCAGTGATCAATGCCTATAGACTGATATGACATTAGCCATTAACATGGTTTCGAGTGCCTATTCAATTATGGTCCAAGTCAGTAGTCGGGTAAGGTTTAACACTGTTAGGTATAAGTTTTTTTGTGGTGTAAGTGTAGAACCATAGGTGTTAGGATGTATGATCTGTCAATGTATTTGTTGGAAGGACAACCCTATAAATACCCCTTGGTAATGATATTACATATGTGCATAGAAACTATTCAACGTGCTATGATATGAATTACATTGTCGTGGAATGACATGTTATAAAGATACAAATTCTATGAATAGTGCAAATGTTATAATAGTTCATATGATATACAACATATATATAATGAGCATGATATATATTTATATAATGGGTAAGATTTATGTCATATGTTGAATTGAATATATATATATGTATATTGGTGTATGTTAAGAACTCCATATGTCGAATTACATATTGGTATGTGTCATGATTTCATATAATGGTTACATATTAACATGTGTTATAAGTTGGATCTTTGGTCAACAACATATATAAATATATAATGATAGGAATAGTATAAATGTTATGTTATACATACTATAATTGCTATACTTGTTACAGTAAGCAATCCAGGAATCATATTTGATATTACAAACATTATGAACATACTATATGCTAGTCTATTGTCCATAGTTTAATGCTCATTGTAATCTTTTAATTGCACGAATTAACATAGACAAGATAGCTATCCTTATCGCATTTGTCTAAATTACAAAGAGGTACATGTTTTAATCCAATAGCGACGATAATAAAGTTATGTTTGAACAAATATTTAAGAGGGATTTTTAATGTCCCTAACAAAAAAAAGTTTTATTGGGAAATTTGGGGTAGATTACAATTTTAATGACAAAATTTATGTTATCTGGAATTACAATTCAATTCCATTATGAGATCGCAGGAGCCATTTAATTTTTGTTATATAAAGCTATATTATTTGATTTTTTTTTTTTTTTTAAATAAAAAATTCTACCATGTGGTGACCGATTTCGTGGCCTAGTTGTTCATAAGACGCATTTTCTGGTTGAAAATAATTTGTTTCGCAATAGATCATAATAATAAAATTTAGCAAAATATATATATATATATATATATCAAAAAGTAGAACTATCTCTTTGTAACAGTTAACTGTCTCACTGGTGAACCAAATCAATAAGTAAGTAGAACTATCTCTTTGTAACAGTTAACTGTCTCACTGGTGAACCAAATCAATAAGTTAACAACATAAAAAAATATTATATTCGACAACTTTCGTCGGAGAAAAACAGTAGGTCTAACAAAATTGATCCAGTTTATCAATGTATGATACAAGGAAGGAGTTTTAAAAACATCAAACTTCAACTTAAATCATTTCGAGTTTATATCTATATGATTTCAATTTAAAAATAATCAGGATGTTAATAGGGTAATTTTGTAAGAAGGATTCAGTGGACCTGCACTCAAATTTCAATATCAGGACTTTCATAAATTTTATCGAAGGGTGAATGGAATTAACGAACAATATTGTGAGGACAATTCTAACTAACTGAGATATGACCCAATCATTAGTCATTATTAAACAATAGTTCTCAACTACAGATATGGTAAGGTCTGGTATCGAAAGTGATCAATTTTTTGTGTTAAGATGTAAATTCCAATTCAAGCTAGTAGATGTATGAATTTATAGAATTGTTCATGTCCACATCTAGTAGTAAATTAAACAAATATTTAGAACATATATAATATTGCAAAATATATATATATATATATATATATATCACAAATATAAGAACTGAATTTAACATTCTTCATATGTAATTTATGTGCTCAGAAATTTATCCAGAATTTGTAACCAATTTAGTTTTTAGAACAATATTTGCATACTCATAATTCTATGAAAAGTAAAATTTGACGAAACTTAATGAATGAATAACTTGAGAACCAATTTATAAGAAAAAATATTTCACCATTAAAATATTGTTCTTCTCAAAATACATTTACATTTAAAATTCATTGATAAGAAATTCCGATAGCTTAATTCAAAAATCTAAATACCGTATACAATAGTTATTGATTCTTGATCACGAACTAGTCTGACGCCTTCACTGTAATCCTCCTTGCTTGCTAATCTGAAAAACTTCATTAATACCTCCCAACCAACGCTTGGGGTAATCTATACCTCCCAACCAATGTTTGGGGTATTAGTCTGACGCCTTCACTGTAATCCTCCTTGCTTACTAATCTGAAAAACTTCATCAATTCATCCCAATCAATGCTTGGGGTACTCTTCTTCCCCCTTATCCCCCCGAGCCACAAATGGTACACACACAAGAATCCATAAAATAATAGCTCCAAGCTTTCCTCGCAAGGAAGAGCTTCCACTCTTTCTCAAGCTTTAAATCCCAACTCTCACAAGTAAAACATAGTCCAACCAAATTTTGGTAGCATAAAAGTACTAAGAAGAAGTAAGATCCATTTCCCTTCTACCACATTTGTTTTATAGAAAAATCTGCAATGACACATGTCCTCATGCACAAATAAACAAATTTTTAATTAATTTAATTATGATTATTCACCCACACACTTCTCACACTTTTCCCAAGTTGCACAAGTAATTACCCTTTTTAGTTTATTTAAAAATCAAATTTCCCCCACATTCCCCAATCTGTTCCTATTTTCTCTTTTAATTTTCCATTTGTTCCCCAAATTATGATTAAAAGAGTGTCTCCTAACTAGATCTTAGTTAGAGTTTTATTAGGAGTCTTCTTTTAGTTAGAGTTAGTAGTAGTTTGACTTAAGATATTATTATATGTATATATTTATTCTCTCAAGTTATTATTTCTTTCTATTTTAAAAATCTCTTTTATTAATTTCATGCACACATGTGCATTTTATCCACCCTTTAAATTTTATTCCCCATTTTTCTAGAGTTTGATTATATCTCAAATATTTTAACTTATGTCATAGTTCATTTAGTCATTTATTTAGATTTTCAACTTAGACTTAGGCTTAGAATTTTTGTCAGGCCACCTAGATTTATTGACTTGTGTTTTAATTACGTGGTCGTTGACCATTAAAATCACAACGATGAGTTTTGCCCACAAAGTATTGCTAAAGCCCTATTATTTAAACTATGTGAATAATAAAATATTAGTAGGTGCGACCCCCTTGTAGATTGGAGGATCAAAGATAGACATATCATACATTTTTTTGTTGTTTTTTTTATGTTTCTTACATATCACCCTATCCTTTTCATATTATAAAAGGAGGGGAGTTCTCATGGGGAAAGTTGGATTTTTTGGAGCCTAGCTTTTTTGGGTCATCTTGGAGAATAGATTTTGAGAATGGATAATGAGTTAGTATAATTTTGTCTTTAGAATTATTAGTTGAAGGGCTTATGATAGGATTATAATTGATGTTGTCAAGATATATTGTTGGTATATTCAAGCTTACAGTGTCATAAATCGTTGGAGCAGAAGTGTGTGGGAAGAAAGGAACTGTTAGAAGGAACCTGACAACATCAAGGCATCTGGTTTTATCTTTCTTCCACATTCTTTAAATACAGATATACTTTTCCTTTCCTATATGAATGCTACTTTTCTATATTGTATGATTCCTTGATCACATACATAGTTTCATATCGAATAGACTTTGTTATTCTTGTCTTCGTTGGCTTGTGTTTCTTTGAATATAATTCTCCATAAGCCTTACGACGGAGCTGGGATCATATTGGCGAGGTCGGGTATACAACATTTAAAAGGTATGTTTCGGATCCTCTTCCTATTTGGTAACTAAAATATAATGAAATTTTAGTATACTATCTTGTTTTGTTCTAGTTTCGGGGTGAAACTAGGGAGATAAGTTTGTGTCTGCACTTACCAATTTGTTCAATAACAAAATTGGCGACCATACTGGGGATCAAATAGTTTTCCTAGTATTAATTCTTCCTTGATTGTATGCTTGAGTTTCTTATTTTTTGAGTCACTGGTAGATCTAGTCTGACTCACTGACTATTGAATTCACAAGAATTTTTTTTATTTTTTTTTTCATCTTTTAAGTGTTTGACGCACCCTTCTTTGATACACAATGTGACATCATTGCACTATAATGTTCTTTGGCCTGCGTCGATCTAGTATAGTCGCATTTCTCTGGATTGTGTCCTGCGACGATTGTGTGAAAACATACTTTTTGATGGTTTGCCCCTGTTGGGATCTTAAATAAGTGTTTGGGGTGATTTTTTGGATCTGATTACAGTTTGCTTGACAACTTTGAATATGATTTTAGACTTTTTTTTCTTTGTTTTAGTGTTTTTTTTATTTTGAAAGATTTGATCTCTTTCTTTGAGTGTCTTTCAGTTATGAAGCATCTTTGTTTTTCCTTAGAATTATTTAGTGAAAGATCACTTCCTTTTATTAATAGTTCATTTTAAAAGAAGCATTGTAGTTTGCGTTGCATTTGTTTTGAAGTCCGCTATCACTTTTAGTGTATCTTTGCAATAAAAATATTTAAACTCTTGTTTTGCATTAGTTGGGGGCATCTTTGCATTTGAAGTAGCAAAATTGCATGGTTTTTGACATTTTTTGGTCTTGAATTCTTAAAAAAAAAATTCCCTCATGTTCAAGAGGGACAAGAATCATGTATTGGTGTATAGTCTCTTTGGCTCATTTCTTGAGGATCTTGATATCGATGAGTTTAATAAAATGTTGGGACATTGTGCATCTGGGAATGATAAACGTTTTCTCCTTCTCGTAATATAGCTTTCATCGAAGTGAAATATTTTCATTCTAATTTCTTTGCATTGTTTAGAATCAGTCAAAATATCATTTAGTCCATGTCATTTTCATCTTTAGTAACAACAACTTAATAAAATTTATGCATTAATTAAAATCTACCTAGAAACTTTTATTTCTAGAGCTCTTTGAAACCTACATTAGATTAGTTATAGGGATTTGGAATAGGCGTGAAAGATAACTTTCCAAAGCAACAAAAAAACATAGAATATTGAGTTAGGGAGCTGTGAAATGCATTTACTACATTTCATCCTAGGATGCCCTTCTCACAAAAGGGTCAATCACGAGGTCGCATTAAGGCCATAAAATTTACTAACTCTGCTTTGTTGGTCTTGGTGTAGTCGTTCCACATATTATAGGGGGTCACTTGAAAAAAAAACTTTGTGCGAGCCTTCTCAAGTTGATTCCTGGATCAACTACCCTGCCCTTGCATGTATATCATATTGTCGATTGTTTCCCCAGGCAGCATTGTTGTATTTGGTAACCTTAGTGTCATTTCTCTTTAGGGTTAATGCACGAGGTGACGGTGAAGGGGAAATTCTTCGTTGTACTTGGAATCGACATTGGCCAAACTCACTCGGGATCCTTGGAGGGTAAATCCACATTTATTGTGTGGAATATTGAACCAAGGCATAAGTCTGTTAAGCAGGTTTTCAACATAAATTTTCCACCTGCTCTATCTCATCCCCTTCTTATATTGTTCCCGCGACATTGGATTTCTTCACCAACTACTACATTCATTGTGAGGAGGTTTTGTTTGTTTTATTGCTTCCTATATTTTTAGTGCGTGTTTTTTTTTTCCCTAGAAGACTCTAGGTTGGATCTATGTTTAATGGCGTCATTTCTCGGAATGACCAATGAAGTAACCCCTGCTCCGGGGGAACATTTGTTTTTCCCTCTTACGAAAAACATTGGTCCTCCTTACATCGCTATTTTGACCTTCCAGGTCTCATGATTGGATTGTCGGTGTGGTTGTTTTTTTCTCAAGTAATCCCAAATGCAGCAAGTTCTTCAATTATAAGCACTCCCCCCCAAAAGAATCAACCTCACGTTGCAAGGACTTCTTCCATTTCATCTTATTCACCTCGTGAAATCTCTGAATATAGTAAATTGGTGGATAGCAAGAATAAGAAAAGGAATATTAAGAAGAATAAAAATAATCAAGGGTCAAAACTTCAAACCGCTGCCAAACATATTGGAAAACAACCAGTTACTGATAATCATGATGGGAGTGTTGATGATGCCAATATCACCCAAACAACATATAAGCACAATTACCCTTGTAGTATTTGTAAGGGTATCAATATTCTTAAGTATTTCCCTGGTCTATCCAAGGTTATATAAGCATGGTCTACATGCCCTCGCCATTCCATGTCGTTAGACTCTGAACAACATGTTGATGACCTCATGTCAACTAGTCAAGTAAGTAAAGAAAACATGTTCATGACCTCCTGTCAACAAATTCACTGAGTAAACATAAGATATTGCATTCAATAACAGTAAATAAAATGCTACCATATACAGTGAAAAGGCCAAGAAAAGTTGCAGGGTAAAATTTCCATTAAAAAGTGATAAAAACTCAGAGTGTAATTGTCGGAGAGAGCATTAAACGCATAGCTAAATATCCAGGAATACAAAATGAAAACATAGAGTCAAAATTTCATGGATGAGTGTGTTCAATTGTCGAGAGTAAATGCCATCGAATAAAATAAAACGCAGAGTAATGAAAGAATAAGACGCAGTCCAGAGTGGCTCAAGGCAGAGTAAAATCGCAGAGTAACTGGAAGACTATATGTAAAAAAGAAACACACAGTAAATTTGCCAGGAAAAGCATTAAAAATGTAGAATTAAATTATTTCCAAAAAGGGTATTAAAAACGTAGAGTTACTTCTCCAGGAACACATCAAACACAGGGATCAACGTAGAGGGTTATAAGCGGTTCACTGCGGGAAAGGAAAAACAATCGTAGAGGTAATCAATCGCAACAAAGTGAAAGACAATCACTCAACCTGGAACAATCAACAGGGTGGACAACTTGGCAAACATCCTTCACGCATCATCCATGCACAAAAAAGAAGGGCACTAGAATCTATATGTCACTATGCATTGAAGTGACGACCATCGATTCGGGTCCTGGCCAACTTTTCAGGAGTGGACTAACGAACTAGGGATGATGACGACGTAAAAATCACAACTCTATACAACAAATCAATAAAACAATAGGATAGTCACAACATTAAGGGATCGAATGCCAAGGGAATCAATTCAAGCAGCGAGCTTAAGGCCATGGGGAATTTAAGTTCTCAATTAAAATAATCAGTCAAACACCTTGTTTACACAGTTAAAAGTACAGAAATTAAAGTGTGAGGTAAATAATAATCTATCATGCAGAATAAAATCAAGCGTACCATAGCCCAAGGTGACAACTAAGAGTCATTGTCTCACGCACTTCGTGTTGCTCCCGCTTGTCAACCGATGAGACTTCACCGGTATATCTCAGTCAGTGCTAGGGGTAGTCTTCTTCCCCCTTAGCCCCCCGAGCTGCAAAGGGGCCACACACACTAAACCAAAGAAAAAATAGCTCCCAGATCACCTCGCAAGGCCAAGCTACCACTCCTCATCGAGATGGGTATCCCAACTCCCACAAGATAAGTCAATCAAGTCTAAAATTCTGTAGCGTAACATTATGCATAAAATAAGAGATCATCTTCCTCCTCCTCCCTCCTTTATATAGAGTTTCTAAGTCATTTATTTCCCAATTTCCCATTTAATTTAATGATCAATAATTTAATTCAGAAAAATCCTCCCCGTACATGTGTCACCCATCCCCTTAGTTGCAAGGGAATTTAATTTTCATTAATTAATTATTTACTCCTATTTCCCTCACCCACCCAAAAGCATTCCTACAATCTCTCCTAGGTGTCCACATATTCCCTTACACACTTTAATGACTTACCCCCTTACTAACTTACTAGTTGAGTTCAATTTAAAAAGTTCTTAAAGGAAATATTCCTTGTTAAGTTAGTCGTTCTACTTTTTCCTTAAGTTTCCCTTTCACTTTATGTTTCCCCCCCTTTTCCCTTAGTTTCCTAATTGTTTTAAAGTTTCCCTCTTAAAATTTTAAATCCCTCAATAATTTGATTTTAATAATTTAATTGAGTTTCTTACCCCCTTTTCGTCACATGTTTAATGATCATTATTATTATTTTTACTTTTACCACAAGTATTACTTTAGACCTAGATTTTAATTTTCCGAGACTGGGCGACATTTTATTAGGGAATTTTTTTTAAAATCTTTCTTATAACATTATTCGTTCTAAGGCCATATAGGTTTATTCACTTATTAGTTAAAAACACGATATTCCCTTTAGGATGCACTAGGTTCTCCAAGGGTGTCACTCGCCTCATTTTGTTTCCCTTGTGCAACGTGCCCTTCAGGATGCACTACGTTCTCCGAGAGTGCCACTCACCTCTTTCTGGTTTTCTTGTGCAACGTGCCCTTTTGGACGCACTGCATGCTCCAAGGGTGCCACTCACCTCTTGACTGACTTTGTAGACATCAAAAACCCCTGGAGTCAATACTACGTCAAGTTATCTTGTGGGAGACTGAGGGCCTCTATGGAATAAGTCCCCTACCTTATTGTGCACCCCTTAGAATCATCGTGAGAGACTGTCGCAGGCTGCCATCACGACATCGTGGATCTTCTCGAACTAGGTAGTCATTAACATATAGTTCGAGCCACGGTGGGAATGCTAGTAGGCTGTGGCATGGTTGTTGTCCACATCTCTCCCTCAATGTCTCTTTAGTCATTCGTGACCCCTCTACTCCACATGTGAGTCTGGTCGGAAAACTATCATTAGCCTGCATCATCAATGAATCTTGTCAGAAATTAAATACATAATCATAACATCTAATCAGATGCACATATGTCATATATACAACACTCAAATCCCAATAGTCCACTCCCTGGCTTGATCTGGAGTCCAAGGGTTTTATTGATGCCTCTGCATCCTCGAGTTCCAAAATTCTGCACACTCAGGAGAACTGAGTGAATAGCACCTGTCTATATCAATACAACAAAATAACATGTCATCATATCCATATTGTCTCACAATCACAATCAAATTCCCAATAGTATAATAATCTAGATCACTTGCAAGCAAGTGTCCTCAAAGAATAAGCTCGCTCAGTGCATGCAAGAGCGGGATGTTACATACACCCCCTCTTTTTCTAAAATTTGTCCCAAAGTTTCAAAGTACATAAGTGCCAAAATAATGTGTATCATAGTATCATAAGTCTATCTATCAAACAAAAATGGAAAATGTTGGTGCATATCATATGCATCCTCCCAGGTCACCAAGTGCGGTCTATAGTTGTCCCACTGGACCTTGACCTGATCTACTGTTTGACGCCATAGATGTCGATTGTGATGATCGAGGATGTAGATCGGCTCAGCCATGAGCACCCCATCATCCAATACCTACAAGGAAATCATGTCAATAACATGTGTAGGATCACTAATATAATGTCTCAAAACATATACATGAAAAACATCGTGCATACACCTCAAAGAATCAAGAAAGGATAGTCGATAGGCCACGAGCCCCTTCCTCTCCATGATCTCTAAAGGTACCATGAACCTAGGAGATATTTTAGCTCCCTTTCCAAACTTGATTGAACTCTTATGTGGTTTTACCCACAAGAAGACTCAATCGCCAACTTCGTAACTACGGTCTACACAATGCGCATCGGCATAACTCTTCTACCGATCCTACACTTCTTTGATCCTTTGTCTTATTATTTTCATTTGATCTTCCATTTCTTGGATCACTTCTGGTCCCACCAGGACCTTATCCTCAAGAATATCCCAACTCAGAGGTGTCTGACACGGTCACCCATAAAGGAACTCGAAAGGCGCCATCTTAATGGTGCTTTGGTAAATGTTTTTATCAGCAAATTATACCAGTGGTAATAATTCTTTTGAATTCTTTTGTTGGTCCATCACGTACATGCGCAACATGTCTTCCAAGGTTTAGTTTTTTTGTTTGGTCTCCCCATCAGTCTCTGGGTGATACGTAGTACTAAAGTTAATTTGGGTTCTTGGAAACTAGTCCAAAATCATTTGATAAACACCGATCCTCAATCGAATATAATCCTCTTAAGCATGCCATGCAGCCTCATAATCTCACTGATGAAAAATCTAGCTATGTCAGGTGCCTGAAACTTCATATGCACCAGAATAAAATGAGAAATCTTCATCCGAGTGTCGACTACCACAATAATCAAGTCGTGTCTCTTGGC
>SNQJ01S0145795.1:0-24028 GCA_010110895.2 Picea sitchensis
CGCATTTCTTCACCTTCATCAAGAGTCCAAGTAGGATTTTCTGGAGGCTTATTTGGTGTATAAGTTCCCTTTTTTGGTGGCATGTTGGCCAAGTATCACTTTAAACCTTGATTTTGAGGTGGTTCTGTTAGACAATATTCCTTTTATTGTTTCTCCAAAATTTCGGCCCTTCTGAGTATGAAATTTTGTTTTTTATAGGTCTCTGATATTTCTTCTCTTCAATGCCATGGGTTTGAGAAAAATTGGATGTGCCAAGTGGAATTTACGGTAACTTCCCCACAACTTGCTGAGTTTTGGCCTTTCCAGGAGATCTCACTTGTATAGCGTGCCCCGCACAAAATAATTGATATAAAATTTTGAAACTTGTACCAGAACTACTACGGTCTATCCACTATCCAATGCAACTGGTCTCACTCAATTTGGATACTCTAGGAAGAATTTATGATTGTTTTACCCAGAACACCTGCTTGAGACTAGTCAATAGGACTAGTCAGATACCCTATCTTCCACAGGGTGAATCTACAAATTTACAATGACCCAGAAGCTGAAATTGCTACCATAGATACCTTAATAATTTCTGAGAATAGCCTTCAGGGTTCAGGGTCTTGATCTGTCTACTAAATATCCTCGAAGTTGTTCCTTCTGAATCGTTGTAGAAAAAAAGTTATAGCGAAAATTCCACGGTGTCTTAGATGTAGAAGTGAAACCCCAAGACCTTGAGCTCTGATACCATATGTTAAGAACCAAATATCAATATAGCATAGAAAAACCTCAGAATAAGTACTCAACGCCTTGAAAAAGAGAGAATTTCAGATAATAAGCCTCTTCGAGGGGGCAACCTCCTTTTACCCCGCATAAATGTTCAAGTACAAGATGATTCCAAATGAAAATGTCTCCTTGGTATATATAGGAGACTAGGAGGTATAATTACAACTAATGGAATAAAGCTGACATAAATAAAATAACATTACTAATGCAATATGCCCCAATTAAGTGGTAATGAGCCAATATTAGGGCTTAGCATTTTGCAAATGTGAAATTTGTCCAATTTCACTCTAGTAACCCAAATTCAACATCTACACCACAATATCTTGAGTGTACCACTGGTTGACAATTCTAGTGCGAATTTTTTTCCAAATCCTTCACCAATTTAGCACCAGAAATTGGGGCTTTTACCCAATTTCACTCAAGTGCTTGAAATTTTCATCATGGATGCACTATGACCGAAAATTCGACCATTCCCAAATTCAATTCTCTATGAAAAATGCTTCGGCATGATGTTAACTCGACCCATATGTTGGGTTCTAAAGATGTCCTAAAAATAACCTTAGTCTGACATTAATTTTATCAATCGAGGATTCATCTTTTCTCTTGCGATTGTCAGCAAAGTCTATGGAGATAGTTGTAGAGGTTTAAATAATATAGATAGTTCAGTTACAACAAATATGAGTCTATCTAAATTACTGCAATAGTCAAATTCTTCACACATTAACTACAAACTTTGAAACTAATAACTCAATCAACGGAAATATATTCTGAGCAATAACACACCATGAATCAAAACATCAACCAATTACTGAATTCATTCATCTACCCAAGAAACAACAATTTAGTCTACAAAAACACTTAATGAATCAATCTCTCAACGATTAATTAATATATTGGAAATGAACAATGATCTACTGAATATTTAAGAAGGAACAACAAATGTGAATTTAAATGAAAGGAACAACAAATGCAACTTTAAATGAAAGGAATTCACAAGCGATAAATTGACAGCAAATGGGAATGGAACAGCAATTGATAGTCTCCAAATAGCACATATATTCTCTGCGAATGGAACAACACAACCAATTCATAAAAGAATCAACACATTAACAATTATATTCTAACTGTTGAAGGATATATCAAATTACAGAATTATAACAGAATTGATAAGATTATAGATAAGACAGAATTTCCTATCGACTCGGCCCACAGTCTTCAGAAGATACTGTAAGAAAACTGACTACGCAACGCTTGAAGCTTCCATTAAGCTCATTATTGATAATTCATTTACAATGGGATTGTTGTACAGAGTGTCAACAATTAAGAAATCTAAATTCTGGTATCTCTCTCTATCGTTCACTCTTATTTATATATTACAATGAGATAAGTAAATTAAGTTATCTTGAGGATCGAGAGATCCTCAGAATTTATTTTACTATTTATGAAGATTGTAAGATAAAAAATCAATCTTCCTTTGAACCATTTTGTGCCTGCTTTCTTCGATCTTCAATGGCCTGTGCATCTTCATGATCTTCTTAATTATCTTCAGTTATCAACAATTGTCCATTTCTTCATAAAATCAAAACAATTCAAACCAAAGTTAAGAAAATATATAATATCATTTAATATTATTTCCTAAGAGATTTTTAACCATTTTCTTCCCTAATTACTTCAACCTAATAGAAAAGTCAACAAAAAATATATCACAAACCAAAGTAACAAGGAGAATATTTTTACCTTTTTCTCACCCCAACATACCCCCCATCTTACCTTTTTGCATGTCCTCGTGCAACAAGAGAGTTTATATGCAAAGCAGTGATACTGAAGGGTGGAGATGTCTCTTCTCTAGGCCTTCAGAACCCATGCTTACCTTTAATCTTTTCAAAAGCAACATCTTCCCTTTTCTTACAGATTTCATAAACACTCTGATAACCCTCTAGAGGATACCAAATAATGGGGGGACTATACCTACATCCAATCCAGGAAGGCCCTTATTCCATGATCATTTTGGCATACCTTTCTAATCTGAGAGAAGATGCTTGAGAATTCCTAAAACCAAATGATTCATTGTTCTTGACTTCATTTGAAGAGACACTCCATCTTAATTTGGCAGAAGAAAGGGATTCTTCTTTAATTTCTCCAAAATATTGCAGCCCTGAATGTACAACATATCTATGGATGGGAGCTAAAGATTTTGCAACATTCTCCCTCTTCATAAATTCCCTATGTTGCATAATGGTATCAAAGGGTTTAGAAGGTTCCCCTCTGACCCATAGGTCTATCTCATTCTCTCTTTTCATGAAGACCTTATGTGATTTGGCCCTAAGTTGAGTTTTTGGAAAAAAAAACCCTAAAACTATAGATATCCCCAATGAATGGATTGGGGTTATCTTCCCTTTTTTCTTTTAGAATGAAATTATGAAGATATTGTTCACAAAAAAAGTGAAATTATGAAGATATTGTTCACAAAAAAAGTATTGTGCTACATCCGCTTGTTCTTTAAAACATGAAACAAAATTAGAGACAGTGATAAAATCAGAAGGTGTGCCTACCCTAATGGCTTTCACTTTTAATAATAGATAACGTTCTAATAGAAATAGGGCATAATTAGTAGCAGGGGCTCTACAAGCTAATATATCATAATAAATAGAGAAAATATTTTCGATTTTCTCCAAAGCTCCATCAAGCTAACCCTGCACCTTCTTTACCTTTTATTTTTATCTACTTAGATAAAAAAAGGTTTCATTCTCAGTTGTTGACATGGCTCGGAGTTGTCTGAAAACTTTTTGATTCTCTATTACTGTCACCATGTCATTTCGGTATTGGGTTAGGGTCTGTTGGGATTGTTCCAATTATTCTTCCAACCTTATAATAGTGGCATCATGTTCAGGGGAATGAAATGTTTCTTCAGTATGAACATTTGTTTCTATTGTTGTTGGAGAATTTCTCTGAGTTTCTGTTTCAACTGATTCCAAAGGAGCATGAAAATTTGTTTGTGTTTCAATAGAATTAGTGTGAATTTCCCTTCTGGGAAGTGAATTTATTCCCTGTACTCTATCCCTCTTAGATTTCTTCTTCTTATGGGATTTATCAAATTGTTCCAGCTGCTTCTTAAGTTGTCTAATTTTTTCTTTCAATCTGCCAACTTTTTGTTTTAATACCTTTATTTTCTTGACCCTCTTCCTCAATGTCCTTTTTTCATGTTCCAGTTTTTTGACTCTATTATTTCCTTTTTTTGTCGTTCCTTTATGTTCAAGGGGAATTTCAAGGTCTTCCCCACCTTGATCAACTGGAAATCCATTCCCTGTATCTTCTAGGTGCTCTTGTTTCTCTAAAGGACTGTTCTCATCAAACTGAGGTTTTGGTTGTTCTGCTACTTCAGGATATTCCCTCATAGGAGAGGATGGCATCTCCATATCAGGAATATCAAAGACAGAGTTTGAAGGAGGAGAGGTTGGAGCTTGGGGTTCTTTTGTCCTGTTTGTATCTTCAGTAAGTGATATTCCCAAATTTCCCAACACTTGGGCCATCTCCTCTTCATAACTTCTGAAGAAATCAACATGTTGTCCTACAGGGCTTTCATGTGATGGATCTTCTATTTGCATAGTTTCCTGAGTGCTTTCAAGTTGTGTTGTCTCTTTATCCTTTCTTCTTTTCATAGAGAAGGTTTCAGGAACAGAAGTTGTTCTCTGTCTTTTCCTTTTTGATGTTATTTCTTGCATGCTCTGAGTTTCTGCCAAATGAATAAGGTTTGTTTCCATTTCAGGTTGGGGGGATGGTATTTCTATTCGGGCATTATCTCCCTCTGTCTGGGCTGCATCAATTCCTTGTGGAGGAATTTCATGGTGGACTTCATGTTGCTCAATTTGGAAGGGTCTATCGAGCTCAATTAGGTCCCCCCATGTTATTTGTGTATGATTTAAGGCCCTTTCTACTATCAATTTTACTAACCCGTGATGATTGATTATGTTAGCAGGGCCTTTGGATTTTTGGGTTCTACCAGCGACCTCATGCAGCATGTTATTCAAAAAGAATGGTAGATTTAACACTAACCGTTGTTTTAATACTGCCAACAGCTTGAGGTGGCGAGGTCTCACCGCGTCATATCATCGATCGCATGTGATGTATTTTTGTTCCACGCCTGCTAGCTCCCTCCAAGGTTCACTAAGAGTAGTGGGATTGAGGCCTTTTCCTTTCTTGTCAAATTACTCCCCTGGTTCTGCAAAGGATTCCACAGCTTCCTTGAGTGTTGTGTATTTACCATTCCACTGTGTTCCTTCGTTTGGAAGGCATGTTACCTCGGCTATGATGGAATCAGTGACTGGTATTTGTATGCCCTGAATTAATGAGACTCACCCCTATAGATTTTGGAAAAATTCTAGCGCAACATTTATATCAAATCCCTACAGTCTGTTAAAGTATTGTGTCCACCCTAAACGGTGTAAAATTTCTCTTGCTTGATCAATCACTTGCAGCAATGTAGGCTCATAGAGAATACTTCGGCCACCCATATCTTCTGCAAACAAATCAGCACAACTGTCGTTCCCACCTGTAAAACTAGTTAGACCAGCTTGTGAAATAAAGTTACTAGAAATGGTAAAAATTATAGAACAACGATGGTATATTAAAATACGTAATTTCCCATTATCTGTAATCATTATGGATTATCGATAATCGTGTGGAATGTCCCTCCCCCGGATGAGTGAAAAGGTCGACCTCGACCGACGGTATGTGTGAATGTAATAATGACGGTAAGTCAAGTCAGGGATAAGTATTATGTCGCCGTCATTGGGAGAACGACCGTTAAATAACTTTAAAAGAAACTTAATGTTAATCATGGACGATAATCACATCTTTTGTGGAAAGTGCAAGTCCAAATACCAATATCTAATGTGTTAAGGAAGAATATTTTGAATATTCCTAATATGTTCACGATTTATAAATATGCCACGTGTCATAATTTTGTTATCCTCCCTTGTGTTGAATATAGCTGGAATGATAGCCTCTTTTTTAAGAAAGGAAGTCTATGAGCACAATAAAAACTTAGCGAATTAAGATAAACTTCAATACCACAGACATAGCCACTGCTACTAGCATGCATCCATAGCCTCTACAGGGTTGCCATTTAACCCATAAATGAGCTAGTATCCTCAATAAATAGTTTGAATATTCTTTTCCCAAAAATACCACTATCGTGTTTGGTAGCAGATAGCAACAATGCCACTCACTAGATCATAACAAAGTGAACAAGCCGGCCCGTGATGAGACCTCTTGTCCTTTGACCCTAAATGACAAATGTCATTGCCCTGGTGTGGTAGCCATAGTGGGAATGTAACTTATTTTAATCTCTTATGATTGTGGTAGGTTGGCTCATGATGAGACCCCTATCCTTTTTGGGAGAAGGTTATTTTCTTTATTTATGTTTATATTTTTTTATTTTTTTAGGCTTTATTAAGGGAGGCTCATCTACTCCTTAAGAGTGTGGGATGGCATAAGAAGTGTAAGAATGCCAAGTAAAAATTTTCCTTAGACTCCTTATTATGATGTGAAGACAATTTAACATTCAAGTATATGTATATATATATAGGGAAAAGAAACGAATTATGGTGGTTAAGGATTATGAACAATATTAAGATAATTCGGAAAAATCAATCCATAAACAATTTGATAAGGTATGCTAGATATTCCTCGAAAAGAAAATAAGAAATTGTTACCATGATAATTAGAAGTGATGTTTTTGAAAAATAGTTAGTGAAGTTCATACCCAAAGGAGTATCTAAACGTATCAGGAGTAGTCATAAAAACAACACATGTTGTTGGTGGAAACAAAAAACATTACTTTCAAGGGAAAGTAACAACAATAGGAACAACCTCAAAAGGAACAACAATTGTTTATTTTGAATGAACGGAACTACCCAAAAGGGAATGGCAATCACGACAAAGGGAACGACAGTTGTTACGTTCGAATGAACGGTACTACCCGCAAAGGGAACAACAATCGCAACAAAGGGAATGACAGTTGTTACATTCGAATGAACGACACTACCCGCAAATGGAACATCAATCACAACAAAGGGAATGACATTTGTTATGTTCGAATGAATGGCACTACCCACAAAGGGAACAACAATCACAACAAAGGGAACGAAAATTGTTACGTTCGAATGAATGACACTACCCACAAAGAGAACAACAATCGCAACAAAGGGAACAACAGTTGTTACATTCGAATGAACGACATTACCTACAAAGGGAACAACAATCACAACAAAGGGAACGACAGTTGTTACGTTCGAGGAAGATGACGATGATGTTCAAATTTAACCATCTAATTAAGTAATTGGATACCTCCCGCAAAAAAATTTGTTTTAGCGAATCTGGGATTGATTAGTCATCAACTAAATTCATTTAATTTTATGGGTAGGTTTATTCAATGATCAGAGGAATACAATATATTGGATGGTTTACGATGTCATGCATTCATTTTTATTTAATACAGTCACAGTCGCGCATCTTTTGAGTGCAATGTCTGATTTTTGCTGCAAAACATGGCACATTTATGTCCTATTATCAAAACAAGGTCTATATCCGATGGAATAGTGAAACAAGAGAAATTTGAAGTTTAAATGAGGAACATAAAAGAGTGTTAATTATATTTCATTACAGTAATATTTTACATCCTTTCTAGTCTGTGTGCTCCAAATCTCTGTATAGTGACTTCCCTAGAAAGTAAAAAAACAAACTCAATCAAATTTTAAAAGAAAAATATATACAATATGTACAGTGTTTAAAAACAAAACAATTTCATGGAGTTGAATTTGTTGGTTTACATTCCTTCCCAACCAGCTAAAATATGAACAGTAGGATCATTACTTACTTCTTGGAAAAAGGATTCTTTTGAAAGTGCCTAATGGTAGAGCCATAACCGATGTCCATTTAACAAAAAAGGAGAACCATACCCATTGATGGTAACTAAAGTAACAGTGTCATTATCATGGACTTCCTTGATTTCATACGGTCCCAACCACCTTGTTTGCAATTTCCCAGGAAAATCTTGAAATCTGGAATCATAGAGAAGCTCCCAATCACCTTTCTGGAAGGATTTATTCTTGATATGCTTGTCGTGCCAGCTATCTCTCTGTTGTTGAATAACAACTGTGCGTTGAAGGGGAAATGAGCACTCTTCATATAACTCATTGAGCTATTGTAAGCATTGCGTGTGTGCGTCCGTAAGATCTAGTCCAATTTCCTGGGCCATTTTTAGAGTCTTGATCTCAAATTCAATTGGAAATATAGGATCTTTTCCAAAGACTAGGTGATAAGGAGAGTAGCCAGTAGTGTTACGCCATGTTGTGTGATAGGCCCATGAGGCATTTGGAAGCTCGGATGCCCAATTTTGACAATTTGTTGAGACTCTTTTTGTCAAGATTGCATCCAAGACTTTAATGGTACTTTCCACTTGTCCATTTTCCTAGGGGTGGTATGGGGAGGTAACCTTATGTTTAATGTGATAATTGCACAGAGTGGTAGAGATTTTATGTGTTGTAAATTGTGACCCTCCGTCCGTGATTACTTCCCTAGTTAATCCATAGCATACAAATAGTTCAAAGAGAAATTTAATGACTTGTTCCTCTGTTGCATTTGGAAAGGCCACTACTTCTACCCACTTGGTCATATAGTCTGTTGCAACTAGTATATAATCTTTTTGGTTTGATTTTGGGTTAAAGGGACCAATAAAATCTAGTGCCCGTCTCTCGAAAGGTTCCATCACCACTTATGGTTGTAGGGGCATTTCCTCATCTTGGCTTGGTCAGCCCATCCTTTGAAAGTTGTCAAAGGCCTAGACATACTTCTTTGCATCTTTGAGTATTGAGGACCAATAATAGCCCACTTGTAAAACCTTATGCCCAGTTCTGTGATTCGCAAAATTTATGCCACAGGGCTCATCATGACATGCCTTCAAGACATCGTGAATTTCATTGTCTCTGATACATCTTCGGATCTGAAGATTAGACCCTGTGTGGAAAATATATCCACCGATCCAGGTGAACCGTGAACTACATTGAACAATTAAATTCCTTTCTCTTGATGACAGGTATGCTGGTAATTTCCCAACTGTCAGATAATTCACCACATGAGCGTACCAAGGTGTCTTAATAGTTACAATGAACAAGTGTTCATCTGGAAATTGGTCTTTGACTGTCAAAGAGTTATCTATTTTGGGTACACAAGACAAGAAATATGCAACAAGATTCTCTCTTCCCGGCCGATCCTTAATGATGATGTTTAATTCCTACAACAATAACAACCACCGAGTAACCCATCCATTAGTAATTGGTTTGTTGGCTAAATATCTAATAACAGAGTGATCAATATACAGAACCATTGAATATCCTGTTATATAGTGTCAAAATTTATTAATACCATGTATAACGGCTAAAAATTATTTTTCTGTTATTGTGTAATTTAATTCGGCAGTTGTAAGATTTTTGCTAATAAAATAAATAGCGTAAGGTTTCTTGTCTTCTTCCTATCCAAGGACAGTGCCTATAGAGATATCTGATGTGTCTGAAGAGATGTGAAATGGTAATTTCCAGTTTGGTCCTCTCAGCACCGGTTCTGTTGAAATTAACCTTTTAAGCTCTGCAAATGCAACATCACACTTATCAGACCATTGAAATTCCACATTACCAGTTAAAGCATGTAAAGGTGCAGCTATTCTTGAAACAATTTCTATGAATCTACGATAATATCCTGCACAACCAAGGAAACTACATACCTCGGTATATGTACGAGGTGTAGGCAATTTAAGGATTACCTCTATTTTTGTTGGGTCTACCTTGATTCCATCTGGAGAAACATAGTGTTCTAGTACCACACCTTCAGTCATCCTCATATGACATTTCTCATGACTCAAACATTGTCTGGTAGCAATGCATCATTCCAATACCTTCTCTAGATTACTTAAAGCTTGATCAAAGTCAGTGTTGTAAGGGGTAAAATCGTCCATGTAAACTTCAAGTCCTTCATTAATTAAATCAGAAAATATGCTTAAAATAGCTATCTGGAATGTAGCTGGAGAATTACATAAGCCAAAGGGAAATGCTCGATATGTGAAGGTACCCCAAGGACATTTAAATGTAGTTTTATCCTGGTCTTTGGGAGCAATCTGAATATGATTATAACTGCTAAAGCCATCTAGGAAGGAGAAAAACTACTTCCCTACTAAAGTATCAAATACCTTATCAATAAAAGGTAGGGGAAAATGGTTCTTCTAGGTAGCTTTATTGAGTTCTCTATAGTCTACACAGATTTTCCATTTACCATTATTTTTATGGACGATTACCAGTGGGGAGACCCACTGGATGTTTGAAATAGGATATATGAAATCTACATCCAACAGTTTCTATAATTCTTCTTTGACAATGTCCCTGAGATGAGGTTTTAATATTTGTTGGGGCTGTCTGATGGGTCTGGTATATTTTTCGATATAGATATGATGTGTACATAGTTGGGGATCAATGCCCTTCATGTCGGGATACTCCCAAGAAAAAGCTTGTTGGTATTTAGCAAGGATCTGGATTAACTTTTGTTTTTGTTGGTCATTTAAATTGGCATTAATATTCAGAAATATTTATGGTGCAATTTCGACTGCAATGTTTTTATGGACAACAGTGATGGGAATTTGTTGCTCCATCAATTCTTCCAAATGATCTCCCTGTGCTTCATTATCTAAAATGGATTTTATAATTTGACATGTTGGGTTGCCTATAACAGTTGGAATGTTAATGAAGTTGATGATCACATCATCTTCTAGTTGGTTTTTGATCCCAAGAGCTTCTTCTAGTGTGAGAGGAGGGCATAGGTTTTCTTTCGGATATCTAGGTGGTTGCAACTGCTGATGTATAACAAGTAGACTTGGTTTAGCTGGAGGATACAAGATAAGGTTCTTTATATCACTTCCTCTAGCAATTTTCATGTTTCATGTGTGACACCCTATGTATGCATTTGTTGTTGCTAGCAACAACCGCCCTAATATTAACGGGTGTTCATCTAGTCTACTTCTTGGGTTAATAACTAGGAAATCAGGTAGGTATTCCCAGGAGTCGACTGAGACTGCTACATATTGTAATGTTCCTACTAGTTTAACCACCGATCTATCAGCCAATTCTAACATAGTTGAAGTAGGTTCGAAGGAGGTGATACCCAGGAAATTACATGTCTCGATGGTCAGGATATTGATGGTTGCTCCCAAATCCACCAATGTATTTGGGAAAAAGAAACCCTGTTTCTGAAATGTTACCACGAGATTTCCTGGATATGCGTATTTAACTGGCTCTTGGTTTCCTAGAATGAGATCAGACAAAGTTCCTACCACATGAACAGTTGATGGATTCTTATTTTTCCTTCCGAGCTTCTTCCCACATAATTATTTAATTGTTTTTGCATAAATTGGGATGTCTTGTAAAGCTTGTAGGAGTGGGATTTTAACACATAGATTTTTTATTTCCCCGACAATATCAAAGTTGGGATATATGGTTGTTTTTTCTATTATTAGCCTCTCGAGAAACGGGGGAGGAGAAATTACGTCTTTTTCAGGATTTTGTTGCTCAATTGTATTTTCCTCCTGTTCTCTTTCTTCTATTATGACCACAGACGATGGTTTTATTGTTGGTTGTCTATCATTATCATTCTCTTGTTCTTGATGAATGTCACTTTCCTCAGGAGAAATTACATGCCTTGATCTCAACTGAAGTTCGTTGGACCCTACAGACTTTGTTTCACCCTCCAAATTCTCGACAATTTGCATGAGTTGGACTAGTCTGTTATTAGGATTCCGATTGGATTGAGCTGGTAATTGAGGGTGCATTTGAGGTTGGGGATTTTGGGGCAACTGAAGTGGAGCCTGTAAGGTGGGCTAAGCTTAAGGAACCATTCCCATAGGTTGATTGGTCAGTCCCATAGGGCGCTGCTAGTTTTGAGTCCAATTGGGGGCTTGGGCCGATGTGCTAGTCCATTGTGAAGGATAGGGGTTATTATTTGAATTCTGCCAAAATGGGATAGAGTATTGCAAGTTAGGCCAAGTAGGATTAGCAACTAGTTGAGTTGGCCAAGATGTAGTAGGATATTATTGGGACTATTAGGTCAGGTTAACAAATGGTTGTCCCTGCCACGTGTTTTCAAAATTATGTTGTTGATTATATTGTCTAGGAAAGAAAGAAGAAGGATATTGTAGTGTACCTAGAGGACGAGCCTACCATTGGCGACGTTGGGTCATCAGATATACCGGTTTTGTTTCCTCATTTGCTTCTTTAAAGACATCCTTTAGTCCTGGAAGTGATGGACATTGTTATGTTGCATGGACTTTGGCACAGATAGCGCAGGTCCGAACCATGTCCAAGGGACACTCCATTGAACCATGTTTCCTCTTGCACCGTGGACAAAATATGGCCAACGATTGTTCTTCTTCCGCTTGTTTTTGTTTAACCTACAGAACATACAATTGTGTAGTCAGAGTACAAAAAAATTCAGTTTTAAAATTTTCTAAAAGATTACCAAGTTTTGCTCGGGTGGCACTCCTGCTAGTAATGTTGCTACTTCTGGTGATGGGGGCTCATATTCCCGATCTGGTTCGTGTACTACCGCGCAAACACCTGATACACAATTGGACAATTTTATCATATATTTCATGATAAATATCTCCTTTTCCCATCAAATTCAATGTTTCTACCCATTCATCCTTCATACCTTTTATTAGAGTGGATTTAAGTACCTCACCTGGTAGTGTACCATAAGGTGATCTCTGTAGGTTATATTTGTTGAAATATTGTAACTGCAAATATCATTCTATTTATTATTGATATATTATTCATTAGATCAATCCCCTTTTGTGTATTGATCATGTTGAGCATTGTAAATGACCAAATCCCCTTTTGCAGATTGGTCAAAACCCTAAAAGTAATATGCAAATTAAGAAGTCGTCCCCCATGCTAATTAAAGTGGTTCGAACCACCCAAAAAGAGAAGTTGGCCCTGCTAGTGAAGAGACACCTCCTTTCATCACTTGTCAGTTTGCATAAATAAAGGAGGCCACCGCCTCATTTGTTCACTCACTCATTTGATCATCCAAAGTGCAAGTTTGGAGCTGCAGTTGAAGAAGAAGGAAGAGAGAGAGGCGCATTACTTGGGAGAGGAATTTATGTAGTGTTTTGTTTATTCTCTTGGAATTGTATTGGCTATCTATATTAAGGAATTTTTTGCTGGGTTTTCTCCCCCGTGAGGGTTTCCCAGGATAAATGATGTGTCTCTTGTGATTGTGTTTCTCTCAGTGATCCTATCTATGCTATGGTTATCTAGTAAATTGAAAATAATTCTAATAATAGCTTAAAATCTAACATGGTTTCAAAGCTAAGCTGAAGAGAGCATCTTTCACAAGAAAAGGAAAAACGTCATTGTTGTCGTACAAGAAAATTAGGGCTTTTCATTGAAGAGAAATTTTAGAATAAAATCCATTTAGAAAAGTGCGCCCTAGCCCAAGGAACTCTTTGGCACCTTCAGCGCACCTTTTCAGTGGATAGATCTCCCGGAAAGTGAAACCCTAGTTTTCACCAGTACTAGAAGTACCAAAAAACCAGAAGTACCAGGAAACCAGAAGTACTAGGAAACCAAAAGCACCAGTCCAGAAATATGATGGTCAAGTTTGAAGGGCCAAAATTTGGATTTTCTGAAATCTAACCACACCAGGCTACTCGCCTTAGCTAAGCGCACCTCCTGGTAAGTTCAAAATTCAATTATGATCATTTTCATTTTTTGGTCATTTTCCGAGCTCTAGGTAAAAGATGTATGCAAGCACTAAGCTTGTTGACAAGATAGAAGGTATGGAAAAATTATGTTCCTGGAAGTATAGGATTGGACTCATTCTTGAAGAGAATGACCTAGCAAGATTCATTAAAGAATATGTACCAGAACTCGTTGATGATGCAGCTAAAGAAAAACACCAAAAGGACACAATTAGGGCCAAAAGAATCATTGCAGATTCTATCAAAGACCACTTGATTCCTCAAGTGTCTTCAAAGAAGACTCCAAAAGAAATGTTTTGATGCCCTAACCAGATTATATGAAGGAAAGAACATAAATCAGAAGATGAATCTGAGAACTCAACTCAAGAATACAAGGATGCAGAAAGGAGAAACAATCCAAAAATATTTCTCCAGAATATCACAATTCAAAGAATAGCTAGAAGCAATTGGACATACTATAGATGAAGATAAAGCCCTGGATACTCACACTAAAGGAGGAAGAAATAAGTCTTACTTCCAGAAAGAAACTCATAAGGAGTTTCACCCCAAAAACAAATTCATACATAAAGAATCTCAACCAAGGAGATTCCAAAAGTTTCAGAAATGACAAAGAAGAGAAAAAGATTTATCATCCTACCAATGTTACCATTTTGACAAGATGGGACATATTGTGAAACGTTTTCCGGCTGGACGAGAAGAATAAAAGAAGAAAAACAAGAGGTATCATGCCCATGCAATTGAAGATGAAGAGACACCCACAAAGATGATAAAAGAATGAATTGAAAACTATGTCTTAATCTCTGACCTCTCAGGATCAATATCACCTAGTGAGGACACTTGGCTCATTGATAGTGGTGCTTCCAAGAACATGACAGGTCAAAGAGACATTCTCTCTTGCCTTTCAGAAAAGAAGTTTTCTCAGAAAGTTACACTTGGAGATGATTATCAATACCCTATCAAGGGAGTAGGAGAATCAAATTACAAGATTAACTATGGGACTCCAATGAAGATGAAGGATGTACTCTATGTACCATGTTTGACAAAGAAATTACTCTCCATCTCAGCTTTAGAAAATAAAGGCTTCAGATTTTCCTTCATAGATGGAGAATTCCTTATGTGGGCCAAAGGAAAAACTATGAAAGAAGTAATTGTTATTAGAAAAGAAGAAGGTGGCTTGTATAAGCTAAAGGGTCACTCAGAAGCAGCCATGACCCACTCCATTCAGAATCCATGTGAACTTTGGCATAGAATATTCACCCACATCAACTACAAAGCATTACCTTATGTAAGAAAGGCAGTCACAGGTCTACCAGAACTCAAGGTTGACCATGAAGGTATGTACAATGGATGTGCACAAGGAAAGAACATCAAGAACCCTTTTCTGAAGAGAGACAGTAAAGCAGAAGGAGTCCTAGAGCTCATTCACTCAGATGTGTGTGGCCCAATGCCATCATCCTCCATCAGTGGGTATGTATACTATGTATCTTTTATTGATGACTATTCTCGTAAAACATGGGTTTACTTTTTGAAATCAAAAGATGAAGTGTTCAGTAAATTCAAGGAATTAAAAGCCTTGATAGAGAATCTTTCTGAAAGAAAGATCAAGATAATCAAGTCAGATAATGGAGGATAATACACCTCAAAAGAATTTGTAAACTTTTGCAAAGATATCGGGATCAAGATGGAGCTCACCACTCCCTACAATCATCAACAAAATGGTGTAGCAGAAAGAAAGAACAGAACTATAATGGAAGCATTGAAGACCATGATCCATGATCAAGATCTTCCAATGTGTTTATGGGAAGAAGAAGCAAAAAAAAATAGTATATGTACAAAATAGATTGTCCCATAGTGCACGTGCGTTCAAGACCCCTAAAGAGATGTTCTCTAGAAAGAAGCCATAAGTAAGCCATATCAAAATATTTGGCTTCCCAGTATTTGTACATATTCCAAAAGAGAAGAGAACCAAGCTGGACCCTTCAGGAAAGAAGGGAATATTTGTTGGATATTGTGAAGTCTCCAAGGCCTTCAGAATTTATATACCAGGTTACCATCATATTGATATCAATAGGGATGTAACATTTGATGAAGATGCAGCACTCAAGAAATCAAGAAGATTCCAACTTGAAGAAGTATAAGAAGAGGAACCTGTAGCTCCCAGATTTGCAGAACCAGTGAGGGAAGTCATAGCCTCCCCTGATGAGAAGATTCTAGAAGACCATGACATAATAGAATCTCAAGAACCTCCCCAGATGTCGATCTCCCACAATATAAATCTAGCTTGTGCAAGGGAACTTATTCAATATGGATAGAAGTATGGTGTCCCCGAAGGAACCATGAGAAAAGTGAAGAAACCTAATCCATTCTCTAGTTACATGTCTTTGATGTGTAATCTCTTAGAGAAGGAGCCTACCTGCTTTGAAGAATCCCTTCAGAAGAAAGTATGGGAAAATTCCATGATAGAAGAATACCAATCCATCATAAATAATGATGTATGGGAAATAGTTCCCAAACCGAAGAGCAAGGATGTGGTATCTTCCAAATGACTTTTCAAAATAAAACATGTTGTTGATGGAAATATTGAGAAATATAAAGCAAGGTTCATTGCTAGTGGATTTTCTCAAAAGGACGGCATTGACTATGNAGTATTGAGAAATATAAAGCAAGGTTTGTTGCTCGTGGATTTTCCCAAAAGGAAGGTATTGACTATGATGAGACATTTGCTCCTGTAGCCAGATACACTTCGATCAGAACCATCATAGCCCTTATAGCTAAGATGAAGTGGAAGTTACACCAAATGGACGTGAAAACTACCTTCTTAAATGGTGTCATTGAAGAAGAAGTGTATATAGAACAACCTCAAGGATTTGAAGTTGAAGACGGGAAGACTCATGTGTGAAAGTTGAAGAAGGATCTGTATGGATTGAAGCAAGCATCTAGAGCTTGGTATGGAAGGATTGACAGTTTTCTGACAAGCTTGGGCTTTACCAAGAGTAAATATGATTATAACCCTTACTTCAAGGTTATGAATGATGAGCCTATTATATTGTTGTTGTATGTGGATGACTTATTCTTAACTGGAGAAGAAAATCTCATCATTGAATGTAAGAAGAATCTCGCTGCAAAATTTGAGATGAAATATCTTGGCCTAATGTACTATTTCTTACATCTTGAGGTCTGCCAGAGCCCTGAGAGGATATTTCTTAACCAAGGGAATTATACAGTTGAAATACTGAAGAGATTTGATATGTTGGAGTGCAAGTCCATGAATACACCCATGGAAAAAAAGTTGAATCTCCTGGTTGACTCTTCGTTAGAATTGATTGATGCTATGCTATAAAGGCAGATCATTAGATCGTTGATGTATCTAAGGAACACCAAGCTAGATATATGTTTTTTTGTGAACACCTTGAGTCAGTTTCTGGTAGAACCCAGACGTGTTCACCTGATTGTTGCAAAACATGTGATGAGGTACCTTAAGGGTACAATAGAGTGTGGTCTCAGTTATGATGGAGATCATGACTTCAGACTGAGTGGTTATACTGATTTAGATTGGGCTGGAAGTGTCTCTAAAAGAAAGAGCACTTCAGGATGTTGTTTCAGTTTGGGGTCAGCCATGATCTCATGGCAGAGTAGGAAGCAATCAAGCATTGCTCTCAGTGTGATAGAAGCATAATACATTATTTCTTATTCTGCCAGTTGTGAAGCCATATGGCTTTGGATGTTGTTGACAAGTCTATTCGACCTAGATATGGAAGAAACGATGATCCTATGTGACAACCAGAGCTGCATAAAGATGACATAGAACCCTTTGTTCCATGACAAGTCAAAACACATAGAAATCCGATATCATTACATCTGTGATATGGTGCAGAGGGGAGCCATAAAGCTCCAGTGTGTTAGCATGAATGAACAGGTTGTTGATATTTTGACCAAGCATCTATCTCGTGTAAAGTTTGAGCACTTTCAAGATAAGCTTGTTGTAGTCTGAAAGGACCTCCCTTGAAAGAGGGAGTAGTGTTGTTTTTCTAGTCTTGTGTTTTGATGCCAGCTTCATGATGATGATGTGTCAGCCTCATGTTGTGATGATGTATTGGCCTTGTGTTGTGATGATGTGCTAGCCTCATGTTGTGATGATGTGCCAGCCTCATGTTGTGATGATGTGTCAGCCTCATGATGTGATGATGTGTTTCTAGCCTCGTGTTGTGATGATGTTTTTCCAGCCTCGTGTTGTGATAATGTGTTGACAGCCTCGTTTTTTTATTCCAGCCTCATGTTGTGATGTCAGCTTTGTGTTGATGATGTTGTGTTGCCAGTCTAATACTGTGATTCCATCTTCGTGTTGATGATATTGTGTAGCCAGATTCGTGTTGTGATGTCAGCCTTGTGTTGAAGACTCTCGGCCTAGTGTTGATGTTGATGATGCTCCAGTGTTTGTGTTGTGTTGTTGATGATATTGATGATGAGAAAAACTTCCGATGATTTATAGATATGCCAGTCAGTGTTCCAGATGTTGTTGATGATGTTGTTGTCTCTCTCTCGAATGATGTTGTTGTAGAATACCATTCTTGTTAAGGGGGAGTGTTGAAATATTGTAACTGCAAATAGTATTCTATTTATTATTGATGTATTATTCATTAGATCAATCCCCTTTTGTGGATTGATCATGTCGGGCATTGTAAATGAAAAAATCCCCTTTTACGGATTGGTCAAAACCCTAAAAGTAATATGCAAATTAAGAAGTCGGTCCCCAAGCTAATTAAAGTGATTCTAAACACCTAGAAAAAGAAGTCGGTCCTGCCAGTGAAGAGACACCTCCTTTCAGCACTTGTCAGTTTGAATAAATAATGGAGGCCAACGCCTCATTTTTTCACTCACTCATTCGATCATCTAGAGCACAAGTTTGGAGTTGCAGATGCAGAAGAAGGAAGAGAGAGAGGTGCATTACTTGGGATAGGACTTTCTGTAGTGTTTGGTTTATTCTCTTGGCATTGTATTAGATATCTATATTAAGGAATTTTTTGTTGGGTTTTCTCCCCCGTGAGGGTTTCCCAGGATAAATGATGTGTCTCTTGTGATTGTGTTTCTCTCAATGATCCTATCTATGCTATGGTTATATAGTAAATTGAAAAGAAACCTAATAATAGCTTAAACTTTAACAATATTGAAACCTTTCAACATATTCTTCTAGTGTTTCATTTTCTTTTGCAACCATTTTAAAGATCTCATCCTTTAAATCCTTGGTTCTACAATAGTCTTGATATTTCGTAAGGAAGGCTTGTTTCATTTCATCCCATGAATTTATAGTTCCTCCCCCTAGTCTCATAAACCATCGTAAAGCTGCTCCTTTAGTTTCTGGGGTTCAGAGGTATAGTTATAGCCTCTACACAGGACATCAAACTCGAATAAGAATGCGTCAGGGTCCTCTAAGATCAATCCATTGAAGGTTGGAAGATTTTGTAGTGGAATGGATTTCATTGGGGCATTAGCAACCGGATCAAATATGGGATACTCCAAAGTGGAAGTTTGGGGTCACGGTTGATTTTGCTGTGCCATTTGGTCGAAAATGTGCCAATAACCTTCAGGTATTTCTTGGTCTCGGTGTTCTACTCGAGGTGGTTGATTACTTGGTCCATTAGGATATTTGATCGTGCTACCTATGTCTTGGATTTCAGGTGTTCCTTCTCCTGCCAGAATCGCAGGAGATCTAGGTTCAGGTGGTTGTGGGTTTGCCTCATCAATTCCACTGGTCTCCCCTTATCCTTCTCTGAACTTAAAAGAATTTCCCTCGCCTAAAGGATTGAAAAGTGGAGTATGTGTATTTTGGAAACTCGGTTCAGTTCCGCTATGAACCTCAACATGAGCTGCAGTTGGTGAATTTGTTGCTTGAGGGACTCGGGTAGAACCTTTTGCGGTCCAACTGAGTCTTGAGATTCAACTTTTCAGATAATTTCATCTATAAAAGTGCTCCTTCCAGTGGGCATCAAGCCCTGGTCTTTTGTAGTTTTTGGTAAGTGTTTTTGTTTTTCAGTTTCTTTCTTCTTAGTCATACACACCGACACAAATTTTATGCACCTATATAACCTCTATGCGTCAGCTGAAGGTAGGCATTGGCATAAGCATTTAACTTGTTTCCTGCGTAGGTTCTTACCTTTCATTTTCAATACCTCATCCTTTAAGAGACACTACCTATACTACCTTTGACATTCTCCCCGGGAACGACGCCAAAATGTTGGGCTCTAAAGATGTACTAAAAATAACCTTAGTCTGACATTAATTTTATCAACTGAGGATTCATCTTTTCTCTCAATATTGTCAGCAAAGTCTATTCAGATAGTCGTAGAGGTTTAAATCATGTAGATAGTTCAACTACAACAAATCTGAGTCTATCTAAATTACTGCAATAGTCAAATTCTTCACACATTAACTAAAAACTCTGAAACTAATAACTCAATCAACAGAAATATATTTTGAGTAATAACACACCATGAATCAAAACATCAACCAATTACTAAATTCATTCATCTACCCAAGAAACAACAATTTAGTCTACAAAAACACTTAATGAATCAATCTCTCAATGATTAATTATTCTATTGGAAAGGAACAATGATCTATTGAATATTTAAGAAGGAACAACAAATGTGAATTTAAATGAAAGGAACAACAAATGTGAACTTAAATGAAAGGAATTCACAAGCGATAAATTGACAACAAATGGGAATGGAACAACAATCGATAGTCTCTAAATAACACATCTATTCTCTGTGAATGGAACAACACAACCAATTCATAAAAGAATCAACACATTAACAAGTCTATTCTAATTGTTGAAGGAAATATCAAATTACAGAATTATAACAGAATTGATAAGATTACAGATAAGACAGTAGCTCATGTCGACTGGGCCCACGGTCTTCAGAAGATGTTGTTAAGAAAACTCAGTACACGAAAATGATCAAAATGCTTGAAGCTTCCATTAATTCCATAATTTATAAGTCATTTACAATGGGATTGTTGTACAAAGTGTCAACAATTAAGAGATATGAATTCTGGTATCTCTCTCTATCGTTCACTCTTCTTTATATATTACAATGAGATAAGTAAATTAAGTTATCCTGAGGATTGAGAGATCCTCGGGATTTCTTTTACTATTTATGAAGATTGCAAGATAAAAATTCAATCTTCCTTTGAACCTTTTTGTGTCTGATTTCTTCGGTCTTCAATGATCTGTGCATCTTCATGATCTTCTTAATTATCTTCAGTTAACATCAATTGCCCATTTCTGCATAAAATAAAAACAATTCAAACCAAAGTTCGGAAAATATCTAATATCATTTAATATTATTTCCTAAGATCTTTTTAACCATTTTCTTCTCTAATTACTTCAAACTAATAGAAAAGTCAACAAAGAATATATCACAAACCAAAGTAACAAGGAGAATATTTATACCTTTTTCTCACCCCAACACCATCCAGGTTCAGTGTTGTAAAGTGGGCTTTGATACCATATTGTAACACCCTCAACCACATGTTGGGAAATGCCACTTAAAATTTTTCTTACTCTGATACCAATTTATTACATACCCAACCATTCGGGCCAAGAACATTCCACCTAACTTCTCTTATCATCAGCTCTAATACCATATTACCAACAATTCCATCAAATTTTCTCTGATAAAATCTGTCACTAATTAACACATATAATTGTTTTGCAATGCACATGATTATTTACATATTCATAATGGATCTATGCACAAACATACCATATTATACATACAACATAAATAACATAAAACCCATGACAACAATTGCATGATTATTACTGAAAAGATAATTTAACACACAGTTAGTACTTATCTTTTGAATAAAAAAAACAACTGCAGACAGACCTTCCACGTTCCTCCCAGCCTTAGACTGCATGGTTTGTAAGTATCAACAGTGGGTCACCCCCGAGTTGGGTCTAAACTCCACTTGGGTAAGGGTTTCCAATCCAGGCTAAGTTATCTCACTCAATATGAACTCAGTCACAGGTAAATCAGATGCAGGTGACTCAATTACTGGAAAGTCTATCAAAGATGTCAATTCACACTGACAGCCTACAGTCTCTCATTCCCCACATGCATGTCCCACCCCAGGAAGTGTGCCCATTATCTGCTCAATAGTCCTTCAGCTGCCCCACTTCCCTTCCAGGGCTTCAACAACAATTCAGATAGGAAGTCTCAGAGCCCTGTCACTACAGTTTGGCACCTTGAGAAATAATTCCCAGCAATTCTCTCACCTGGAGAGAATGTAATATTTCACGAGCCTGAAAACCCGCCTGTTCAGTCCAAAGTCACATGGGCCTGACAACTTGATTCTTCAGTCTATTTCTCCAAACAAATAGCTCTATGATAGAACAGTCAAGTCATGACATAAAAGTCGGCTCTATGGCAGAACAATCTTCTCCCATCACTTCTCCTGATGATCGAATGATGAATGATCCTCCAATGCCAGAATGGACTAAGTCAAATATACTTGACTGCATGTTCCCAACTTGATACCTATCACGTTGAGAACTTCCCTCTATCACTTGTCCCCTCCTTAGGACCTAGGATATAATAATATATTCTTGATTTACACTTTTTAAGAAATATTAATAAAATATTCATTTTTGGGTTTAAGCCCATTTAACCCAGCCCCCTTAACCTCAACGAGTGTAGTTTAAGCCCCCCGAACTCTTTCACATGGTAAGTCTACCACAGGGATGTATTTTCATTAAATTGCATGTGATTACATTTACATCTCAGTACAGAAGTATTGATCTTTTGCATCCAGGCTCACCAACCTCAAAATACACAGTTTGCGCACTTGAAACTAGTGCACGCGGAACTTCTAGATTGTGCGCACTCTTTCTTTACTGCACCACCCGGCCCCATTCCCTTACCCAGGTGTGCTTTAAACCACAAATTATATACAAAAGGCTTCACAGGCCTTCAAAAACCTATGCACTAAACTAGTGTGCATTGAATCTAGGGTTGCACGCCTTTTCTCTCAGTGCATCAACCTTTTGCACTAACACTTGTGCACACTTCATTCATTAAGTTGTTTCACTTTCAGTGCGCCATTACTGTGTACTTACACAAGTGTGCATTGTATCATTTTACAATTGTACTCACTCCTTTGGTGTGATATCCCCATGCACTAACTTAATGCGTGCAGAACCAAACCAACAAACATGTTACTTCATCTCACCAACTTATAAGTAAAGTACAATTACATTGATATTTACATTTGGGGATCTTCCTAGGGATATTAAAAATATTCAACATACTAATATTAAAGGATTAAATTCATTATAATTTTAAGTATAGTAATAACATGCATTAAGAATTTAAGATTAAAAGAGTATGAACAATGAGGTATGGATTGATTCGGGCCATGGTGAGTAGGATTTTTCCCTAGACACACACAATAAACTTCCTCGGCTTGGATCGAGCCTGACATGGCTCCTCCCTCTTCTTCTGGCTCTTTTTCTTCGATGCCTATAGTTCAGAGTGGTTCCCTCTGCAGTTGCATGGTGGTAGCCAAATCTGTTTCTACATCACCCTCCTCCTCAAGCTCGCCCATATCCATGGGAGCCAATTTTCCAACAACGACTGCTTTGTGTGGCGCCTCTATCCTTGGTGGATCCAATTTCAACATGGTGGTGGCTCCCTTAGCATCCCCTGGTCTTGAAGTTCGTGTAAATCTCATGGGTGACAAATCAAATCTTGGTCCCTCCATCAACTCTCTAAGTAAGGCTTCCTTTAAAGATATTGTGCAGAATGCCTCAAGTTCCTTTTCACATTTGGTGCAAGAGGACCCAACTATTTATCTATTATTAGGGAAAATGTTGCCTCTTTGGCAGCCTGTTATAGTAAAACCGCTCATGTTCGTTGATTCAATGGTCTTTGGACATGCCTTGTCGATCTTCACGATTGGATATCAATTTTCTGGCTTTTCAAGTTAAAAGATGAAGCCTTTATTTTCCCGCGTGCTAATGTATTTTTCATTGTAGTGTTCCAACTTGAAGAAGACATGGTTTTGGTATTAAAATTAGGACCCTAGTTTTGGGGTGTATCTGGATTATGCATGAAACCTTGGACCCCTTCCTTTTCCCCATTGAAATATTGATTTTCCTTGGCCACAAATTGGGTTAGACTTTCGAACCTACCTTTGCATCTCTGGGGTTTATATTCCCTATGAGAGATTGGCAGTGCCCTTGGAAAATTTCACTTTAGAATTGAGGAAACAAAGGAATACAATATCATTACATATGCTCGAATTTGTGTTGAAATGGACTTCAACAAAGGGTTTCTATTTGAAATAATCTTGGCGTGTGAAAACTATTCCTGGTATCAAAAGATTGATTATGAAAATATCTCTTTTCTCTACAGAGTTTGTTTTAAAATGAGACATTTGGTACCACATTGCTTCAAA
>SNQJ01S0145795.1:25532-36788 GCA_010110895.2 Picea sitchensis
TGATAAAGTTAATAAGGTCACCTTGAAAATGAATGGACAAGTATTGCCACTATGTAACCCCACCTAAACCCCCTTTACCCTTGCTTGTGCTTGTTTGGGGTTTTTGTTTTTTGTCTTAAGGGTTAAAGTAAAGTATTAATTAAAATGTTTTAATTATAACATGATTAAATTAATTAATTTAAACATGTTATTTTTAATAGTTACTTTAATTATTACTACCCTTATTTTCTACCCTAGCCTAAAAGTATAAATAGAGGTCTACCCCCCCTTACCTTGTTACTTTTCTTTTATGCTCTTGTGCTGTCCTCCTAGGTAAGTGGATCTCTCCTCATTTTGCTGCGGACCCCTTCTTGCAACTGTTTCTTGTGGATTTACTATGGTGGTGTGGCCCTTGAGGATTGTTGTGGTGATTCGGTCTTGACTATTTTCTGTGGTGGCTCTACCCTTGAGATTTTGCTGTGGTGGCTCGGCCCTTGAGGTTTTGTTGTTGTAGTTCAACCCTTGACTCCTTGTTGTGGTAAGCTCGGCCCTTGAGGCTCTTCGTTGTGGTAAGGTGCGGCCTTTGAGGATTTACTGTGGTAACTCTGGCCCTTGTAGATACTTCCTGTGGTGGCTTGGTTTGTGAGACCCCTTCCTGTGGTAGTTCGGTTCCCTTCCTGTTGAGCCATGGCCCTCCTTACCCCTGTTTTGCTCCCTGCCTGAACTGTGACCTTTCTAACCTCAGTTTTGCATGAATTGTGGCCTCTCTCCACAGGTCTGACCTCTAGTTTTTAACTACAGCTAATCCTTCTTGTTGGGGTTTGGGTCTTTGAAGTTTTATGTGAGCATAAGGGTTTAAACACAAAATTTTCTGTGTGTTTTTTTCTTACTAGTGGAAAGAATATTCATTCATCTCTTGGCAAGAGATCAATCCTATATGGTAGATCTATGAACTAGACTTTTTCTGAGCATATTTTCAGTGTTTTACATCACCTATGTGTGATTGCTCTCCTTCATAAATTTGAGGTAAGTTTCCAGGTAAGATCTTACAATCAGGTCTATAAGTTGTTATTTATTTTCTGAAGTTTTTCATTAACGAGATCTACTGTCTATCAACATCTATCGATTTATATAGATTAGTCTTTGCTTAGATCAGTTTACCTTTATCAAATCTGGGCATTAATTTGAGTTTGGTTGTTATTCCTTATTTCTAAAGTTTGTTATATTGCTTATGATCAGATCTGTGTTTATTTTGAGTTTAGATCTGTATAAGATTTACACCAGTATTGTAGATTAGAATTGATGTTTATTCTAGATCTATTTTTTAGCTAATATCTAAACTAGCTTAGATCTGAGCACATATGTTTGTTTTTCTGTTCAAGCAGTGTAGTTTTGTTTTCTGAATATAAGACTTAGTTGTTATTCTCACTGAATTTTTAAAAAGATAGTTTTGTTCTGCTTTACTACCCTAATTCTAACATGGTATCAGAGCTAAGGGTGTGAAGAGAGCTCAAGGATTTAATCTTGAGCCTACAGAGATCCACTTTGTTAGGGTTGTTTTGCAGAGATCGGCAATCTAAACTAACTCATATCTAAACATGGCTTCCTCATCAGTTAAAGTTGAAGATAGACTTGTATGGGCTGTAAAATTTAATGCTTGGAAATACAGAACAATGAACATTCTTGAAGAGAATGATCTAGAAGAGTTTAGCTCTAGGGAGATTGAAGAACCTACCACAAACATAGCCAGGGCAGCATATAAAAGGAAACAAACCAAGGCTAAAAGAATCATTTTTTATTCTATCAAGGACAGCATGATGCCCAGCATTGGTCATCTAAGGACTGCCAAAGATTTTTTTGATGCTTTGGTAAACCTGTATGAAAAGAAGGCACCTACTCAGAAAAGAATTTTGAAGAAACAATTACGTACTTTGAAAATGGGAAAGGATGATATAGTTTCCACCTTATTCTCCAAAATTTCTCAAACCAAAGATCATCTTATTGCAATAGGAGTTCCTATAGATGATGATGACCTTGTTCAAACAACTTTTGATGGACTTCCTGATGCTTGGGGAGTTTTTCTTGCATCCGTGAATGGAAGAGAATCCCAACCTAATTTTGAAAGATTGTGGCATGACTGCTTAGAAGAAGAAGAAATACTAAACAACAGAAATGACTATTCAATTCTGAAAAATCATGCCCTTGCAGCAAAGACCAAGAAATGGAAGAAGTTCCCTAAATCAAAAGGAAAAGGTAAGAAACCCCAAGGTAAGATATCTCATCTCAATCCTCATTTATCTAAAATTAAATGTTTTAACTGCAATAAGCTAGGACATTATGCAAGAGATTTCAAGAGTCCTCCCTCTCAGCAGAAAAGAAGAGGAAGATTCCAAGCCTTAGTTGCCACTGAAGAGGCTAAACCCCAAGAGGAGCCTCAAAGAAGACAAACTAGGGTTTCCACCAAAGAGCAAGAACAACAAAAGGAATATTATCTTATCTCAGCTCTTTCCGGCACTATCACCAAGTCAGAGGAGATTTGGCTAATAGACAGCGGTGCTTCCAGACACATGACAAGCTTCAAGCAAAACCTTGCAAACTATCAAGACAAGAAATTCAAGGCAAAGGTTGAACTAGGTGATGATGGCACCTATGACATAAAAGGTTTTGGATCTACCTCTTTTCAATTTCACTCAAGTAATATCTTTCACATTGATGAAATTATGTATGTACCTAGTCTAAAGAAAAATTTAATCTTTGTTCCAGTTTTAGAAAGTAAAGGTTACTCAGTAGCTTTCTCCAAAGAGAAGGCCCTTTTGTGGTCCTCAAATAAATATTTAAGTACTGCTATAACCATTGGAACTCATGAGAGTGGACTTTATAAGATTTCAGGTCAAGTTGTTCAAGCTCTAGTTCATGAGACGATCAATCCCTGCGAGCTTTGGCACAGGAGACTTATACATCTCAACTACAACGCACTTCCAGGTTTGCAAAAGATGGTGACAGGTATGCCAGTATTTTCTGTTGAGCATGATAGTGTTTGTAAAGGTTGTTCACTTGGTAAGAACATAAAGAAACCCTATCCTCTTAGTAATAGAAAATCAAATGGAATTCTGGATTTAATTCATTCTTATTTTTGTGGGCCCATGTCTCCACCATCTATGAATGGTTTTATTTATTATATCATTTTTATTGATGATTATTCGCGTAAAACTTGGATTTATTTCTTAAAAACTAAAGATGAATCTTTTAGCAGATTTCAAGATTTTAAGAATCTTGTTGAAAATCAAACAGGAAGACACATTCGAGTTTTCAGAACAGATAATGGTAAAGAATTTGACTCCTTCAAATATGACGAACTCTGTCAGGCTTCTGAAATTAAGAGGGAGCTAACTGTGCCATACAACCCTCAGTAGAATGGGGTTGTTGAAAGAAAGAATAGAACTATCTGTGAAGCAGTCAGGGCTATGATGCATGACCAAAACTTACCTTTATCACTTTAGGTCGAGGCTGCCAGTACTGCAGTCTACATTCTGAATAGATGTCCACACAAAGCCCTTGAAGCGAAAACTCCTGAAGAAGTTTTCACCGGATGTAAGCCTTCAGTTGATCACTTAAGAATCTTTGGCAGTCCAGTCTATATACACATTCCAAAAGAGAAGAGGACTAAACTAGAGCCCTCCAGTAAGAAAGGAACTTTTGTGGGATACAGTGAGACCTCAAAAGCTTACAGAATTTATATCCCTGGTCAAAAGTTCATCAAAGTAAGCACAGACATGACTTTTCATGAAGAAACAGCCTTTCGTCAGGCCAGAGAACTTCCATGTGATTCAGAGGAGTAGGAAGCTCCATCACTTGATACTTTAGACTCTCCACTTCCAGATAAGCAGAGGGAGGAAACCTCAAAACTTCCAGTGGACCCCTCAAGGGATACTATTCAGTTTCCAATGGAGATACCTCCTGCTAAAAGGAAACCAGCTTGGTGTCAGGAAATATTGAAAGAAGCAAAAAAGCATTCAGCTCCAAAGGGCACTTTCAGAGAAAGCAAGAAACCAGATAAGTACTCCGGTCTCATAGCTCATTTAAATACTGTGATTGATTCAAAACCTTCCACATTTACTGAAGCCTCCAAACATCAAGTGTGGAAAGATGTTATGAATGAAGAATATGATTCTATTTTAAAGAATGATATATGGACCGTAGTTCCTAGACCTCATGGAAAATCAGTAGTAACTTCAAAATGTCTTTATAAGATAAAGCATGCAGCAGATGGCAACATTGAGAAATACAAGGTGAGATTTGTGGCTCGTGGTTTCTCTCAGAAAGAAGAAATTGACTACGACGAGATTTTTGCTCCAGTTTCCAGGTATACTTCAATCAGGATTATTATCTCACTTGCAGCAATTTTTGGTTGGAAACTTCACCAGATGGATGTTAAGACTGTTTTTCTTAACGGTGAAGTTGAGCAAGAAGTATATATTGAACAACCTGAAGGTTTCGTGATACATGATAAAATATCTCATCTGTGCAAACTCAAGAAAGCCCTGTACGGGTTTAAACAAGCTCTGAGATCTTGGTATGGTAGAATAGACAGTTTTCTACAAAGTATTGGATTCTCCAAGAGCATAACAAATCCAAATCTTTATATAAAGATTGTTCAAAATCATCCAGTTATCCTAGTCTTATATGTGGATGATTTTTTCCTCACTGGAGAGGAAAACTTGATATCTTAGACTAAGAAGGAGCTTTCTGTAGAGTTTGAAATGAAAGACTTGGGGCTCATGCACTATTTTTTGGGCTTGGAGGTTTGGCAGAAACCAGGAGAGATCTTTCTCTCATAGGGTAAATATGCAGTTAATGTACTTCGCAGATTTGGCATGATGGACTGCAAGTCCATGACAACTCCAATGATCTCTAACCTAAAGAAACTACAAGATCAAGTCACAGGTTCAGATTCAGAAGGCCCCGCCTTATATCGGCAGATCATTGGATCTTTGATGTATCTCGTACATACGAGACCAAACATCTGTTATGTGGTAAATGCTCTTAGCCAGTTCATGTGTGAACAAAAGCATATACATATAATTGTTGTAAAACATATTCTGAGATATGTTCGGGGAACTATAGCTTATGGTATCAGATACACCTCCAGTGGAGGTGTTATGCTCCATGGTTTTACAGATTCAGATTGGATGGGTAGTACATTGGATCGGAAGAGTACTTCCAGATATTGCTTCAGTTTGGGTTCGACAATGATTTCCTGGTCCAGCAGGAAACAGGGCTCCGTAGCCCAAAGCACTGCAGAAGCAAAATACGTTGTTGCTAGTGCTGCTGGCAGAGAAGCAGTGTGGCTCAGGAAGCTACTCTCAGACTTGTTCAGTTCAGATCTTGAACCCACAGTCATTCACTGTGACAACCAGAGTTGCATAAAGCTCACTGAGAATCCAGTGTTTCACGACAGATCGAAACACATTGAGATGATATATCACTATGTCCGGGACATGGTTCAGAAGAACATTCTCAGCATTCAGTATGTTCCGATGATAGAACAGACAGCAGATATTATTACCAAGCCACTGTCTTTGACAAAGTTCGTATACTTTCATGACAAGTTTGGTGTAGTTGAGAATGCCTCTCTTGCTGAGAGGGAGTGTTAAATTTATAGCAGCTGCAAGATCCATTCTCTGGGAGGATGAAAAATAACCTAGCCGAGATCTAGGGCCCCCAGTGCACTCCTAGGGTTCTTGGTCTGGGACCAAATAGTCAGTGCCATGGCAAAAGACCCTTGTTAGGGCCCCCAGTATATGACTGGGGTTCTTGGTCTGGGACCAAGCAGTTAAAGTCCCTATATATGTCTAGGGCCTATGGACATGGTCTGGGGTACCCATGCCTGGGGCATGGGTTGATCCTTGATCTTGTACCTTGGTGGATAAGACCCCATAAATGTTCTGGGGCAACTTCATCCTTGATTAGGTACTTTGTTGGTGTATGACCCTCCTTGAAGGTGGGCATGACCACATGAGGGATGTATCCCATATGCAATGATGATAAAGTTAATAAGGTCACCTTGGAAATGAATGGACAAGTATTGCCACTATGTAACCCCACCTAAACCCCCTTTACCCTTGCTTGTGTTTGTTTGGGTTTTTTTTTTTTGTCTTAAGGGTTAAAGTAAAGTATTAATTAAATTTTTTTAATTATAACATGTTTAAATTAATTAATTTAAACATGTTGTTTTTAATAGTTACTTTAATTATTACTACCCTTATTTTCTACCCTAGCCTAAAAGTATAAATAGAGGTCTACCCCCCCTTACCTCATTACTTTTCTTTTATGCTCTTGTGCTATCTTCCTAGGTGAGCGAATCTCTCCTTATTTTGTTGCGGCCCCCTTCTTGCAACTGTTGCTTGTGGATTTACTGTGATGGTGCGGCCCTTGAGGATTTGTTGTGGTGATTTGGCCTTGACTATTTGTTGTGGTGGCTCGACCCTTGAGATTTTGTTGTGGTGTCTCAGCCCTTGAGGTTTTGTTGTTGTAGTTCATCCCTTGACTCCTTGTTGTGATAATCTCATCCCTTGAGGCTCTTCGTTGTGGTAAGGTGCGGCCTTTGAGGATTTACTATGGTGTCTCTGCCCCTTGTGGATACTTCCTGTGGTGGCTTGGTTTGTGAGACCCCTTTCTGTGGTAGTTTGGCTCCCTTCTTGTTGAGTTGTGGCCCTCCTTACCCCTATTTTGTTCCCTGCCTGAACCGTGACCTTTCTAACCTCAGTTCTGCATGAACCATGGCCTCTCTCCACAGATCTGACCTCTAGTTTTTAACTACAGCTAATCCTGCTTGTTGGGGTTTGGGTCTTTGAATTTTTCTGTGAGCATAAGGGTTTAAACACAAAAAAAATTGTGTGTGTTTTTCTTACTAGTGGCAAGAAAATTCATTCATCTCTCGGCAAGAGATCTATCGTATATGGTAGATCTATGAACTAGAATTTTTCTGAGCATATTTTTAGTTTTTTACATCACCTATGTGTCGCTGCTCTCCTTCAGAAATTTGAGGTAAGTTTCCAGGTAAGATCTTACAATCAGATCTGTAAGTTTTTATTTATTTTCTGAAGTTTTTCATTAATGAGATCTATTGTCTATCAACATCTATCTATTTATATAGATTAGTCTTTACTTAGATCAGTTTACCTTTATCATATCTGGGCATTAATTTGAGTTTGGTTATTATTCCTTATTTCTGAAGTTTGTTATATTTCTCATGATCAGATCTGTGTTTATTTTGAGTTTAGATATGTATAATATTTACACTAGCATTGTAGATTAGAATTGATGTTTATTCTAGATCTATTTGTTAGCTAATATCTAAACTAGCTTAGATCTGAGCACATATGTTTGTTTTTCTGTTCAAGCAGTGTAGTTTTGTTTTCTGAATATAAGACTTAGTTGTTATTCTCACTGAATTTTTAAAAAGACAGTTATGTTCTGCTTTACTACCCTAATTCTAACACTGGTAAAGGAAAAAGTAGTGACCAGACCTGGTGAAGGCAGAAGCAGTGACTAGACCTGGTGAAGGTAGAAGCAACAAGTAGACCTGGTGAAGGCAAAAGTAGAAATCAAACTCGGTGAAGGTTGGTGCATCTCGCACAAATATATTGGTGTCTCTTTCTAATTTGGTGCTTAGTGGTGGGGATTGGTGTCTCTAGTAGATTGGTGTCTACAACAATCTATAAGCGTAGGTTGGTGCCACTCAAACAAAGAGATTAGTGTCTCTTGCTAAGTTGGTGCTTAGCGGTGGGGATTGGTGTCTACAAAGATTTGTAAGAATAGGTCGGTGCCTACCAGGATTTGTACCAATGGGGATTGGTGTCTCCAATAGGTTGGTTCCTACAAATATTTGTAACAGTAGGTTGGTGCCTACAAAGATTTATAAAGAGAATTTTTGTTGTTTTATCCTAAAAGGGTTTCCACGTAAATCTTGTGTTCCATGTTTTACAGTTAATATATCTCATATGTGATTGTTTTATTATGGTTGATGAATGTTTGAAAAGGAAAAAAAGTGTATTATATTGATTCACATCCCCCCCTCTCAATATAACCGTGTTCTCAATAGTGATTTTCAAGGATGAGACAAATGATTCAGATCCGCTCATGAATGAGAAAAAATATAGGGATATCCCTACTAATAAGCAAGATATGGAACCAAAAGAATCAACAGAGGAAATTGTTATTCCCACGGATTTCAATCAAGAATCAAAAGAGAAAAGTGTTGTGCCACGTGAATCAGGTGATAGAGGAGCTAGATTTCCCCCCAATCTCTCTCAATTTGGGGCAAGGAACACATAGTCAATTAATTCTGCATACATCAACAAGTTGGTCAATTCATGCTAAAGAAATTGAGATACTGGAAAATAAAACACAAAACCACCAGATCAAGACAAATTAGAACAAGTCGAAATGGAAAGGACTCCAACAAATGCAAAAAATGTTTGGATGGTAGCGAGAAAGAAGAAGAAATCTTCTTCAATAACTCAACCAATTGTGACAAGAAGTCAACCCCACAATAAAAAATAATTATGTATTGTTTTTATCTATTGTTATCCAGGCAATTTGTAAGAATATATTCATGTAAGAAATCTTCGAAAGTAGCATTTTTTCATAACTAGAAAACTACGACGACATATTTTCAATTTGATTCGTTGAGCCTCGACAATCAGAAATTATTATTCAATCAGCGTGATGGAATATGCTGCTAGTTTTGACGCAACCTTTTTTAAATTAATACAAATTCAATTTTAGTTTAAAAAAAAAGAATTTAAGATTAAAAATGCATTGGAGTAAAGTGTTTAGTCTTCATTTGAAACACATAACTAAAATATTGTTTATATATAAGAAAATCATAAATAATATTGCTATTAAAAAATACATAATAGAATAGTTTACATACATTATTAAATTATAAAATCATGAACAATTTACTCTTTACGAAAGCTTGCATATTAAAATAATAAATTTATAAAAATATTTTAATTTATTTCTCAAGTAAATAAAATATGTTTATAATAATAATTTTATAAAAATATTTTAATTTATTTCTCAAGTAATTAAAATATGTTTATAATAATAATTTGGTTTTAAAGTCATGTTTAGTTGGATATTTTTTTTTAGGCAAAAAAAGATATTATAGAATTACTATTTAGAACATTCATAATTTTACAATCTGTGTCCTCGGGAGCCTGTCTCAAAATGGAAATCATACCTCCCTCCCTTGATTAGCTCAATATATTTAAAGTTTAGACCATAAGTGTTGCCACATTTTCATATGCTCTACTTATTAATTGTTTCTAGGTAGCTTCGACCTACAAGAGTGGCCATAAATCTAAGAGTTTCTTACAAAACCAGAGGCAAAATAGAAAGCCTTGAAAACAAAAAAATTAGGCTAACTTGCTGACTCAAATGCTAACCATGAGAAAAAGATTATTTATGGTTGTCATAGTTTCCTGAATGGTCTGAGTGCCACGCTCGCTTGCCAGTCGACGTCCTATGTTTTTCCTAGATTCTGGAATTTCTTCTTCCTCGTCCATCGTAATGGGGTTTTCTTAGGTGCATGTCAACTTCCTGCTTTCTTTTGATCCATCACTCTACATGTCCTTAGGGGATTTCTTTTTCTCCATCACTCTACATGTCCTTTCATGGAAATGGATGCCAAATTGCTCCTTGAAAAATAGCTCGAATTTGTCTTCCAGCACCCAGATCGCCTGACGGGTGGCCCAAATGTTAGCTTGTTGTTGAACCATGGTCTGTGCCACCATCACTTTCGCCATCCAATATCCTTCTGCAAGATGGAATAAATTGGTGTCCCCAGTACGGGATTTCCCCGAGTCGAGGACCCATTCCTTCACAGACCCCATAATTTCTTCGTCCGACATAATCTTCCTCTTTCTCAATATTTCCTCCTAGAATCTCCCCATTAGTTCTTTCTTTTCTGCTGAGCACAGGTTCTGGTATCTCGCCCTGGCCCCTCTAACTTCCACGGTCACACGACAATTGATTAAAGCAGGGTTTCCTATAAGATAACTCCTTGCACCTTTCCTTGGCTGCAAGACCTTATTGCTCAGAGGCACCGGCTTCTCTCCTGCCATGGTTCATCGAGTCACTTTCCTTCTTTTTGGACTTGGACCTTGCGATTATTGTCACAAGTCCACTATAATTATCCTGGAGGGAGGCGAGGAACCTTTCCTCCCTAGAAGACTGGTTGATTCCAGTCACAGGGAAATGGCTCCACCCACTCTCCTTCTTCCTATCAGAGAGCATTTTATGATAGTAACAACGAATCCAACTCTTAAAATCTGAATAACTTCAGCAAGAAATTTTGATATCCTAGGGATCAATGAGCTTCCATATCTTATAGTCGAGGTTTTCATCCCGCTTGGAATTGACCCCGTACTTTCCCCACTTTGGCTCATTATTTCGACAACTGATCCAAATCCTTCGAGGTCTAGGCAGATCTGACATACTCATTATTGTTTTTGGTGTGGTTGGGTACAACAATTTTGTCCTTCCCCATTAATCCACAACTTGATCCATTTTTGGGCATTATGTCGCTTCTTCATTAAGTCCTCCTTTATTTTCCCATGATGATTGGTGGGATACAAGACCACTCCACCTGTTACCAAAATGACCTGCGTCTGCATATCCTTGTGAATCATGGTAAAAATTGGGCCTCTGACAACTCTTGTGGTGCTCACCCCTCTCCACATGTCCTATCATGTAGTTGGATGTTATGACTGTTGAGACATGTAATGTTATCCCTTAAGTCTCCCGTACCCATGTCGTGCCATTGCCATTGGGACACACTTTGGGCCTGCACCATAACCACATTTACAAGGTAGTTGGAAACTGCGTTGGCCTGTCTCCTGACATGGATTGGGATAATCATTGACATGCCTCAGATGGTCACTGCCACCTCCTCGATCCCAATAGACAATCTCTTATTTTTTGAGACTATGTCAGGCAAGGAATCATTTATGATTTTTCCTAGAGCCAAGACCAGAAGTTTGGAGTCTCCTTCAGCTATGAGTGTTGAGTATCCTTTGACCTTCTCCCATTGCAGAATTTCTAGTAAACCTGCTAATTCGGCTCCATTGTTGGTGGTATGCCCCAACTTGACTATGTAAAGGCTGATGATTTCTCCGTTGGCATCCCTAAAGATTCCTCTGACCCCTCCCAACCCTGGGTTACCCCTGAACGCCCCGTCAAAGTTCATTTTCAGGAATACCTAAGGGG